>CAKNWT010331731.1:300-16990 GCA_932066315.1 Andricus coriarius
GTTGTTTTATCAAACATTGCAAAGACATCACCATTGGGCGTTGATATTACAACTTGTTTTCCGGTTGGCATGGGTTTATGGATACTGTTACATGTTCTTAATTGAATTGGTTTATCGGAAGGAAAAGCGTATGTTCGAAATTCGAATATTCGGTTTGGATTCTTGCGGGGAATAAGTCGCATAAATCTAAGTTGTTCATAATCCAATCCAAATACGCGGAAAGAACGACGCCAGGCAGGATTAGACTTTGACCTCGCACGAATAGGTGGTTCGGCAGAAGGAGAAGATCCCTCAGAAGAATGAGGTATGGCAAGAGGGATAGTCCTGTCTGGAGATTGATATCTGGGAGGAGGAAGAGTTCTTTCTGGAGAATGTGGTCTGGCAAGAGTCAAAAAGCTTTCGGGAGAAGGTCTGCAACGAGGAACACCAGGAATAGGCTCACCATTTGGTAAACACTCGAAATTTAAACTGAACTCTGCAACAGAAAACGAACAGCTAGATTGTCTTAGAGTTCACAATCGTATGTGGGTTTACTATAAGTTGTGAATGTGGTTGAAATTGTGGTTGAATCTGTCAAGGAAAATGTCGACGAAAATTGTCTACTTGTCACTTAAATTTTTTATGACAAAGATAATTTTCAATAAGCTTCTTAAGGAAAATTTCTAAGAAAATTGTTCACTTATTCCCTTAAATGATCTCAACTCGTATAACCGCATGTACTACATTACCTCATGCGCCATATTAACATATATGCCACCACACCTTAAGTGCCTCATTATTATTCCAGGTTATTTAATATTATTACCCTACCCCAAATTTCTACCCAAGTCTTCCTCTACCCCAACAATCTCCCAGCTTCTTCTGAATTCTTCAGTGCGCAAACGCGCCAGTACGTATTAACTTTTTTCGAATTGACCTTGACCACGCATTCATATATGCATATTCACACTCATTCAATTTGAAATCTGCGAATTAAATGCGCTTCAAAATCTTTTGAATTCTTCTCAAATCTATAGAATATCAATTACCAAATTCATTAAATTTGGTCGACGGTGAACTACTACTGAATTAAGATGCACTCGTTTTTTTTTAAATTCTGCGGCATACTTTTCAATTCCATGAAAATCTTTTAAATTATTCTTAAATCTTTAGAATTCACATTGAGTTATTGTAAGTTCCTTAGTCTTTTTAATGCTGCAGAATTCTCCCAATTTCTTAGAACTTAGCAGATTCAAAAAAAAAGTAGTGCCTCTTAACTCAGAAGTAGTTCACCGTCGTCCATAGTTGATGAATTTGGAAATATTTGAAAAGAATGCCATGTTTCAAAATAATGCAGAACATAAAAAAGAAATCAGATCATGTCCTAAATTTTTCAAGAAAATTTAAAAATCTTTTAAAAGAATTTAAAAAAGTGTTGAAAATTCAAAAGATTTCAAATAATTTCAAAGACTTCTACAGTATTCTGTAGAATTCAAAAAAGCGTGTGAAACATAATCTAATAGTAGTTCAGCCGTCGACCAGTGTTGATGAATTTGAAAACAGTTGAAAAGAATTCCATGTTTTCAGAAGAATTCACAGAATTGAAAACATTTGAATAAATTCTAGTTTAGCCACGGTGGGTCCCTGATTATTTGCATTCGATCCCCCCATCTCCCCCGATCAGAGACTACCGTATACACATATAGGAGTTTCTCAGGAGAGCACATGCTCTTAACAATCACACTAGAGTTCGGGGTGCTGAAAACAATAATTTAAATGGAAACACGACGACGAACAGGCGAAACGTCCACATTGAGTGGACGAATGAACTCAAGGATGACGAGCTAGCCTGCTCCGATTCCAGCATTATCCCTGTTCGCGGACGCTTTATGGCACGTATGCACACTCTGTGATGCCAGAAACACCCAGAGCTTCAGCACCTTTTGCATCAGTCATTGCGAAATCAACACGCCTACCTCTTGAAAAATGGATATGTACGCGGAGCACTTCCCCAAACGCTGCTTGGACAAGCTGCAGACGAAGATGAGGAAGCGACTTTAAGACCAACCGCGGAATGCACGCACTTTCTGAGAGATGATAGCGATTTCAGGATAAGGAGGAACATTGACATACAATCAGTTGTTAAGTTCACAGAGCTGCGAGATCATTGTCTGATTCAAATCGAAGGCTAAAACCGACGATGGATCAAAAGACCAAAAGACGCTTGTAGCAACTGAACAAGAAGATTGAATGGGCAAGACAGAATTTACGGAAAGGGTTCGAAAGTTCGCTCAAGAACTAAGGATCTTCAATCATACGCTAAACAAAGCTGCTGACAATCAAGCAGCACATTGTTGAAAAAACACGGGTGTTATCTGACGCAAGGAAGAGAATACAGAAGAGGGAGAGATGTATTAGGGAGAATCAACAGTTTCTCGCTGACCCATCTCGCCTCTTCAGTGATCACCCTGTTTCTGTCAAAAATCCACCCAAGCCCAACGAGGTAGAGACTTTTGGAGAGAGGTATACAAGATCCCAAAAACACTGAAGTTGAAAGTAGATACTGATAATATCATCCGCTTCAAGGGGTTTTGCGACAACCTCTTAACATCTGAGGAGGAAGGTCCAGGAATGGGCCAGATGGTATCAAGAATTTCTGGTGGAAGAAGTTTACTTCTACACATCACCATTTGCCCTGCATATTCCCCTGATATATAAAGTCGGAAACGTCCATTCGGCAGTGGCTGGTATTAGGGCGCAATATATTCTCCTACCGAAAAAAGGCAACTTGTCTATCCCAGAGAATAAGAGGAGAATAACTTGTTTGAGCACACTGTATATTATCTCTACAGCTATTCTGAACAACAGGATTGTCCGAAGAATTGAGCCTGTGTGGCGAGAGATGTGCGAACAACGTGGCTCGAAAAAAGGTATAGCAGGATGTCGAGAAAATCTGCTAATTGACAGGTGCATCTGTAAAGACGCTGCAGTCCATCAGCGCGTACTGTCAATGGCTTGGATTGACTAGCGGAAAGCTTTCGATTCAACATCTCAGAGACTTATCATCTTTCTGTTGGAAACCTTTAAGGTGGATCCAAACATAGTGAGATGCATAGAGTGATTGATGCCCCTTTGGAAAACTAGATTACTATCTCATCTAGAAATTATTGTGTGACAACGAACAACGTCACCTTCTAGATGGGCGTCTTTCAGGGCGATACCATGAGTCCCTTGCTTTTTTGCATAACACTTCTGCCTCTATGTATCGCACTACGAAATTCTTCTGGATACCTCTGTGGCAACACTAACCATCGCATCGCTAGCATAAGGTGACTCATGTATTTTGTATGGATGACCTGAATATCTATGCCTCTGGTAAAAGTAAACTTCAAACTGCTATAAATATCGTCAAGAAGTACCCAGGAGAGATTGGAACGGACTTCGGATTGGATAAATGTGTCCAACACGAGAAGTGTTGAATTTTCTGGAACTACGATTTTCGGACAGCAGCCACCGTTTAACACTCAAGGCCTGACATTGTTCTCCAAGCCTTTGAGAAACGAACCATATTCGTGATCGGATTCTCGGCTCCGGCCGACTACAGCATCACTGCTAGGGAGAAGAAAAATGAGGAGAGGTATTAAGATCTTAAAAAAAAGTTGCAACGACTGTACCCAAAATATTCGGTAAAAATAATAGTTTTTATGATCGGTGCTTTTGGACGTGCGAAACTGTCACTGGTTCGTAACCTTAAAGCCATTCCCGCGTCCCAAAAATATGCCAAGGCACTTGCGAGCATTTAAATGTATGGGACTTTATTTCTCAATTAACATCTATTTTGGTGATTTACAACTCGTTTGATACCAATAACAAATTTTTTTCCACCGCAGTTATCCCAGAGTTTTTCATAACCTTTCCAATTCATTTCTGCAGCTTCAAAGACTAAACTTTTTTAGAATTTCTCATTTAAAACTGTAATTTTAAATTGGAATCATGAAAGTTTTACGACAAAACAGATTATTATCTAGTGTCTATTATCTTTGAACCGCCGCGTTGTAGAATGGTATTTATAATATATTTCGAGGAATGTGAGGTACCTGAACATCGCCCAAAGCCAAGCAGCTTTGGACACCCCCACTTCTCAGAAGCATTCTATATGTAAATGGCGCCACTGATTGCTTGCCAAGTATAGCAGATTTTTTAAAAAGTCACTAAGACTTGATTTTTCAAACGATTTTATGGTATAAGTTTACGTTATCGACTGAAATCTCTTACTATTAATTGCACTACTAATTACCCGCATAAGTACTGCTTGAACTCTATACTTTGTATTTACAGAGAGGTGCACTGTTGAGTTCCTATAAAATGGCTTCATGCAGATTAAATTGCAAAAATTCTGATTTGTGTTAGGGTTAAAAAAAGTTTGCTTAAAATTATAGATATATTATATATTATTATATTCACCAATAAAATTAAGGATAATCGCCAAGGATAAGACCACAGTATATACAATCCTCATCTTTGCAAATTAGAAGAGAAACTAATTATTTTATGTTAATGTAGAACTTGATTACAAATGCGAACAATTAATATTGTAGCGTTTTATTGGATTATATAACCTATACTACTATAGTCGTTATCTCTTATATCAAAGGCGTTAATGTGAACATTCTGAAATATTTACATTTACGAAGAGTTTTTTTATATACAGTGCTTTTTCTCTCAGACTTAATGTGATTACAGTTCCACATGTTTAATTTTTATTACTTACTTTAATATCATAATTATTTGTATCTGAGTGGTTAGTCATTCGACTTTTGAACGTAAACTGTTATAAATATGCTGAAAATGTAACTGACGTGTTTCAAGTTTTTTCTGAACATGTATACCAGCCACTTTTGTGACCTTTAACGTTTCAGGGAAAGCTTGTTTTTACATGGCAAATTTATGTAGTGCAGCAGTTTTTAAAAAAGTTTATTTTATTTAGAAAATGGTTTAAAAAGGAAAAACAAGATTTCAAGAAGCGGCTGCCGGTGCTCGAGCGTGAGTTACCTTTACCTGAAGTTGTATTCAGATTTAGGGTTGTAACAATTGCAAGGGTCTACAAATGTAGATATTAAAATGACACTCAGAGAAAACAGTCTCAAATGGTACTAAAATAAGACCACTAGTGGGAACCCAGAGTAATTGGATTAACATTGAAAACAACAACATGAAATTATCCAACTCAAAAACAGAACATGCAACAAAATGATACCATAAAAAAATCTCTAGCTTTCACAGTTAGGTACAAGTAAAAATATTTCGCAAACCCCCTTCACAGTTGGGAAACCACCTCAGCAACAGTATGATGAGTGAATCATTCTTGAAATCTGATCTACATAAACAATAAAATAGTACTGACGTCAGATTTTATCAAATTGTAATCTGAACCATATGTTTAGTCACAAAATGATCTAAATTTTTCAATGTAAAATAATATAATAATACAAATATTATGAATATTACCAGCTATAAAATGCGTTAATTTAACCACAAATTTGAAGATATGATCTTAACGAATTTGATGTAATAGTTTCTATCATCTAAACTAAATTTTCTGAGAAGACGGAAAGAACTTTGGGTGAAACCTGTATTCAGGAAAAAAAATTTTTTTCACTTAAAGAAAGTGGCCCTGAATCGAAGAAAAATATTCTCTGGCTTTTAAGCAAAGAAAGGTTTAGTTGAGTTAAAGCTATTTCTTTCAATTAGTTCACAATGATTTTCTTACTTCTCAGATTAAATGCGTCAAGCTGGTCTTTCTGAGATATTCACCTTTGCGAAGAGTCAATTTCAAGGAACGAAAATTGCTTAAAAATTTCATAAAAACTGATGCCACCACATCTGCAATCTTCTACGTTTTAGAGAATGCTGGCTTTTGCATTACATGTTATAATGATTCGATTTTTAAATGTGCACTGTTAGAAATATGCTGAAAATTCAACTGATGTGCTTCAAGTTTCTTCTAAACATTTACCTACACCAGATTTCAAGTTTTTAAGTATTTCAAGGGTCCAAACATTTGATTCAATTTTTCGTGAAATAGTCGCCTTTTAATTTCTGAGAAATCAAGATATAAAGATTATCTGCTTAGACAGCAGGGCTGCTATAATGTCCACTGAGTGGAACAACCACTACGTCGCTACTAGCTTTGAGAGACTGATCAACCTAGCGACGGGAAACCGAGTAACTCTACTTTGGATCTCTGGACACAGCGGCATCAAAGGCAAGGAGATATCGGACAGGCTAGCAAAACTAGCAGCGAGAGAAAACTTCACTGCACGCGAGCCAGTTGTGAGCATTACCAGTAGGTTAGTCACTGAAGAAATCAACATTTGGCTTACCGAGGAATATCAGAATCAGTGGGAATGGGCCACTGGCTGCAGACAGGCCAAAACATTCTTGAGTTTGAAACCAAACTCTGACTGAGCGAAGGAAATACTCAAGGTCGGGAGGAACAAAGTGAAAGTCCTAAGAAAAATGTTTGTAGGACACTGAAACCTCGGATATCACAGACATAAGGTAGGGCTCACAGAAAGCCTTCTCTGTCGTGCGTGAAGAAGGGATGATGATGCCAATAGCGTGGTTGCGGTCCTCGCCGTATGAAGAGGGCTTGGAGTCATGCTTTGGCTCACAAGGGGACATAACCGTCAGGGGCTCTTAACCCAGGAAATAATAACAATAATAATAATAGTATATCTCATAATCGGCTGTCTTGGAAGTATAAAAGCTTTATTTCTTAGCCAAATCAACAAGATTCCGGCTTGCCAGCGTCAGGCTCATTCCATCCCGAACCGAATGCAAAATCTTCATCTGATCAACTTCATCTGATCCATAAACACTGTCCCCCATAACATTTTACAAAGATTGGCAGCTCTAAAAAGTATTCAGAGGTGAAAACTTTATCTCCAACTATCCCGTCTGTCGCGTAAGGTCATCCGCGGCTAGAGACCTGACTCCAAGGAACAGTTTTGAACGATGTTCTGTCGCGTAAATTTCCCGCTCTTGCTGACCTTCTAGGACAGAAGGAGCAGAAGTGGATGACGTGCACGTTCCAGTTGCGTCGGGATTGGTTGCTTTAAGGAACCATGATCCTAGCTTCCGGAGGCTACAACTTTTTTTATAATAAAGGTATAAATATTCTTAAAAAAGTCACCTGTCATTTTTTTTAAATTGGTGAAAACTCTTCTGGTCCACGAGATATCGTCATTTTAGTGAGACCATTCGCATTAATATTACTCACTATTATCGGCGAAGAGGTACTTAATTATTATTTGAGCAAATTCCTATTAGGAACATTTTAAGTCATCAAAAAATGTCATCTTTTACTTTTCCTTGATTTATGATGCTAGTGAGATTTATATGAATTTAGTTAGGAAAGTTTGTCATTTAGTATGATTTGTTTATTTTATAAACGAATTGTATAA
The DNA here is from genome assembly GCA_932066315.1 of Andricus coriarius. NCBI lineage: Eukaryota > Metazoa > Arthropoda > Insecta > Hymenoptera > Cynipidae > Andricus > Andricus coriarius. The sequence continues at coordinate 7,746 of CAKNWT010331731.1, forward strand.
ATAATTGTCAGTCAGTGTTAGCAGTTACATGATGTTATGCCTGTGAATGAACATTTGTTTGTATAATTTGTTTCCACATATAATAAACAATGTCGAATAATATATTTTCAACACTAAACTTTACTGGATGTTTTTGTAGCATCCTACCAAAAAAATATTGATGACAAATTTGTATTTTTTATTTGGGTGAGCAATTTTTGTCTTTTCTTTTTTTTTCGTCTCTTGTGTCGTTTCTCAAAAAAAAATTATTTTTAATGTTATTTTTAACGATTAAAACAAAAACTACGCGCTTTATCAAAAAGTATTTATTAACAAATTTTCAGACGATTTCTGAGTGCACACTTTTTGCCAATTCATCTTGTTTCGTATCTTCCATAGTTTGACCATAAAATGGATTTTTTTATTTTTCATTATCTTCTGTGCGATCAAAATTAGAATTTTTGAATTTTCAAGAAAATTCAAAATGCTGTTATGGTACTTTTGCAGGGTTTTAAAAAAGCAACGTTTTTCTTCTCTTGACATTTTTTTATATCATGCATTGTTTGGCTTAAAATTTTCATTTTCGTTTGTTGATTTGAATTTTGTAAATGCTATAACTCTGATAATTTTATTGCTTATCGAAAAAAGTCGTAAGGATAAGTTGTTCGAATTTTATAGTGCTACGAACAGCCGTGCATGGAATTTACAAATCTTAAAAAACGGTCTAAAAAATTTTGAAAAGGCTATAAATTTTTGAATTTTGATCTAAAACAGCTGGCTAGCAAACTCTATCCTTCTTTTTGGTCCCTGAAACTGTGTACCAAATTGCAATTTAATCTGATTAGTCTTTCAAAAGTTATCCGGTATACAGGCGACAACGAAATCTCGAAACGTGGGCATTTAAAGGAATCCTCGATAGTCAGTTTTCACATAAACCTAATACCTTCTCATTATAATAAAAATGAATGCACAAAAGTTCTTCGACAAAAAAAGATCGACCAATTTGTTACAGACCATTTTTTGATAAAACGCGTAATTTTTGTTTTAATCATGAAGAATCACATTGAAAATATGCAAAGTAAAATTTTGGAAAAAGACACAAGGTACAATTAAATGTTTAATAACAAAATTTGTTGCCCAAATTAGATCTAAACATTGGTTTTCGACCTTTTTTTCTTACGAGACACGTCATAAAAATGTGTTCCTAAAAGCCGAAGGAGCTTTAACAAAAGAGAATTCACAATCACTGAATTTCAGTTGACGATTGTTTGACATTTGATCTGATGGGGTCCCCATCAGGCTCTAGTGGGCAATTTCAAGCTTTCAATAAGTAAGGAAAAGCTATTAGGTAAATCTATAAATATATTAATTAATCAATGTTGAATTAGATTAGACTTAGATTAGAAATAAATATACTTTTTTTCTTTAGTGTTTGTGTTTTATTTCAAGTTGTATTTTAAACTGTATTTAAAGAAATGGTGTAAAGATATGATCAATCATAACCTACCAAAGTTGTTTATCATTTTCTTCTACCTTTATTTGTTAATTTCTTGTAAGATTCAAGAGCGTGAAACTGAAATGTATTGTTTTTAGAAAAATGCAAAATTTTTGTTAAATACTTCTTCGCTTGCTCAAAAAAGTTTTCAAAAGTTAATTTATAGCATAAGACAACTAAATATGAGTTTTTTTCAAATTGTTTAAAAAAGAATGTTAATATCGAAAATCCCGTTTCCTTTTGTCGTAAGAATTTTGCTGGTGAAAAATAGTAGGTCTGTTTAAAAATGTGAGTTTTCCTTACCCCAAAACTTCAAGTATTTCAAAATTAAACTACACGCGTATTTTGAACTGCCACCTGAATGATGCGCGCCATAGGCGACGCACATTTGTCTGACGCCATGACAGAAGTTTCCTGCCAGCCTGCCGCATTGTCACATGTCCATAAAAGATGAAAATCTTTAACATTTGACTAAATATTTATTAAAGTTTTGAGTGTGGATGCATATCGCGAATATAAAAATATATTATAAGTTTGTAGAAGTGTAGGCATCACATTTTTGAACGTCGAAAAATAGTGAAATTGTGTAGTGGTGTTCTATAATCGTAACCTATAATCGCCCATGCTCTACAGAAAATATAGTGCAAAAGTATATTACTGAAAGTTTTTTCGAGGAATTTTACGAGCTTCAAGTGTGCAAGTATGAAAAATGTGCCTATTTTGAATAATGCTCAATTGGTGAAGATTCGGACATATTGTGGAAATTTTATATATGATTTACAAGGTATTCGTCTTACTGCATATTATTTGGAATTGTTTGGTGAGCTACTTATACTGGATCAGATTTACATATTAGTAGATAATCTCTAGTAATATGTCAATAAAATCCAGTTTAGGTGAACAAATACCCCCATAAGAACCTCGCTGGGTCACTTCTTTTTGGTAGGGTTGTGGAAGGGTGACTCCATCTTGAAAGTCTAGTAGGGCCCTTGTGGTCAAAGCTTTACGTTACCGACAGCCCCCCTCCCCTTGTTTTCCCCACTGGTGCCCGATTAGAAACAGGGAAAACTCATCAGAGGCCTACTAGATCCCTTTCAAATTTCTGTATATGTCTTTAAATTATGTGCATAGTGCTTCAATCCAGCAGACTGTGCCAGAATAATATTGGCGTACGCGCACTTAAAACGCATCTTTTAGGCGAATCTATACATATGACGCGCATGCGCACTTTAGAAATGAGTAACTTTGCACACCGACGAAATAAAAATATTCTAAATTCCGTTAGAAAATTATACATGAATTGCGCTGAAAACTACCATACGGCATTTCGGATATATTATATATTATTATATTTACCGATACAGTTGAGGATAACCGCCAAGGATAGGACCAGAATATTGACAATCCTCATATTTCCAAATTAGCGGAAAAACTTATTATTGTATTAATGAAGAATTGGATTAAAAATGTAACTAATGATCATTCTAGTGCTTTATCAGATTATATAATATATATTGCAGCTGTTATCTAAAAAAGTAAAGACGTCACGCTTGACCTTCTGAGATATTTAGATTTGATAAGAGTCAGTTTCAAGGAAAGATATTTAGTTATGTAAAAAGCATTAATATCCCATATATGATGAAGTATTTTTTTCAATTGTCTTGACTACCATGATATATATATAATTTAAAAAAAATGGTTAAACAACAACCGCAGGGTCTCACTGGGAGCAATATCCATCTAAAAATGACACCGACACCCAGTAGAACCGCAGTAAATTACACCCATGTCCACCAGGGTGGTCCAAAAATGTAGCAAATTCATCTCTTAGGTTGATAATGCAACTGCTTTTTTCAAACTTCCGTTTTCGGGTCAAGAATTAATCTTTGTAACTGAAACTTCAACTATTTTCTAAAAAAAAAATTATTAATTCTGAAAAAACGTCTTCCTCCTTCACTCCGGTGAGATTCGAACACAAAGTCATTTGATTGCCAAATTCCATCTAGTCCGAAATGAAGTTAAGAATTTCTGTTATTTAAGGAGTTACCTTAGATCGATATTGTTGATTTCCAGTTCCACTGGTTTAAACTGATTTAAAATTTATATTTTCTGCTTTTCAGTCCATGTTTCGGAAATGCAGCTATCAAATACTTCTAGCAGTGCTTCGCTCGAAGAGAGACAACAGATGGTTAAAAAAAAAATATGCAGCAGACTCCGATTTCGCAGCACCCATGTCGGTAGATCAATCTTTTACTTCTTCTGTAAATTCAGATTCAGATGCAGAAGCGACGTCACCCTAACTGAAGCGAAAGATTATGTCAATGAAGCTTGTCTTAGCTTTAGACGCTGCCAAAGTAACTGACAGACAAGCCACACGTATTTTAGTGGCTGCCTACTAATCTTTCTGAATTGATCCTGATAGTGATTTTGTCAGTTGAACTTCAATTCGCATGTGTCCAGAAGAATCTTGCCCTCTATATGCCGAAAATATCCCGCAAAAGTACGGAAACATTAAGGATAAGGTGTTTATCATTCACTGGGACGGAAAATTACTTTTATCTCTAAAAGGCTAAAATTCTGCTGGGAGTTCCTGAGCTGGAGAGTGGATCAGGACAGGAATAAGCTGAAGCTGTTTTTGAATGCCTTCAGGAATGGGGTTTTACTGACCTTGTACAAGGAGTTTGCTCTCATACGGAAGCTGCTAACACTGGTGTGAGGAACGGTGCCTGTACTTTACTGATGGATAAAGTAGGAAGGTATCTTATATATTTCATATGCAGACATAATATTCCAGAGATACTTCTAAAGAATACGTTTGCAGTAAAGTTCGGAAAAACAACAGGCCCATCCGCTCCTTTCTTCAAAAAATATCAGGATAAGTGGGCCGGTATAGACTACCAGAACTACGAAGATGGACTTTACGACCAATATGTAAAAAATTCCCTTAAAATGAGGAACAAGATATCCTGGTCTTTCTAATGAAGAAACTCAATGATGATTACCATCGGGAGGACTACAGTGAGACCCTTGAGCTGGCGGTAATATTTTTGGGTGGCATCCCGAAGCGTGGAATTTTTTTTCGTCGTCCAGGTGCTATGCATCAAGCAAGGTGGATGGCAAGAGCCACTTACTGCCTAAAAACGTTCCTGCTGCGAAAGAAGTATCTTATGTCTCCTGCAGAAGAATCTGCTCGTAGGCAGATTTCCATTCTTCTGGTATTGATTTACATTAAATACTGGGTTGAAGCTCCACTTGCACCTCTATGCCGAACAAGATAGGGAAGTTTCTGAGACACTTTAAAAAAATAGGAAACTGCTTGTTGCATCAAACTCCACAAAAAGCAGCGTTGGCCTTTTTTAGCGATTAACTAGTGCCACAAGATAAAAATTTTATGCGAAAAACTTTGGAAAGGGAAGACCAGAATCCGGAGAACTTGAAGCGTCTGCCAGTCTCATCCATTCATGAGATTCTCACCAAGAATATCGACTATTTTATCTCAAAAAAATTAAAAGATTTTTTTCACTTACTTTCCAATTAACACATCATTTCTAATAAAAGACGCAATCATTTGGAAAATTGATGTAGAATATCAGCAATGTGCGAACGTAGTCAGAAAATTGAAAGTGGTCAGCAAAGTAGCAGAACAAGGTATAAAATTAATATCTGACTTTAATTCTCTTCTTACTGGAGTCAAAAATCAGAAACAATATTTACTACAAGTGGTAACAGAGTACCAGAAGAAATATCCTGACTGCAGTAAGTCAACTGATGTGCTTCCAGTTTTTTCTGAACATTTACCTACGCCAGATTTCAAGTTTTTAAATATCTCAAGGGTTTTTAATGGATTGCTCTCTTAACATGAACCTGTGAAATCGCACTAATTTTTAGTGAAATCTTACTTGTTGAAGAAGCAAGAGGTGTTTCACTGGCAATCAGTGATATAGTACGGGTTCACTCAGTGTAATTCTATCACTCGTTTACAATAGTACAGAAGGGCAGTACAATAGGTTATATTATATTTCGCCTAACTGTGGGCAGACCTGTTATTCCGTCAACGCGTCGCGTCGCTCAAAGTCAAATTCAAGTGTTTGGAAGACTTTTCTAACACAAACGAGATCACTGAAGGTTCATGATTAAGCCACGTGGAGCGCTATATGACTGGTATGATCACTGGTTAAATTTATCATTCGCCGCCACTGTGCACTGGTATATTTTAATAACTGTTTTGGCTGAGTCACTTACTGTTTGACCCAATAAAAATGAAAAAATTCACCGGTTCACCAGTGACAACTCAAGAAGCTGAATCAACCAGTGACAATAACACTGGTTCCGTTTGAGATAGGACAACGAATTTCAAAGAATGTTATAAGATATTTTGCGTGAGTACACTTGAGAAATAATGCCGCATATGTAAAAGCGGTTATAGGAAAATCCTGTAATTTTCAAAAAAAAGTGTTCGTATAAATTTCTTTGAGTAATTTAAATAAAATACTCACAAAAAATACAATTTTTATTTGTTTTTGCATCATCTGAATAAGACGGCTCGGTCCGGGGTACAGAAATTAATAACACATACTTTTATCGAGCGCGAAACTCGCGACTAGTGATTTGATTGAACTTGTTAAAGTCAAGTAAGCTTCATAACAAGGGAATTCAAAATTATACATTGTAACAGTTGTCATAGTTTTGTCCTTTAATTGTAAAAGGTCTATGCATTAACGTTGGAGAAGCATGAAACCGTGCCTTTAGAGCACTAAGAAAATGTGTCTGCGCACACAATAGGCAGATTTTTTTTTAAATCGAGTTAATGGTGTACAGAATTTAGATTAACACACGTGACATTTTGTAATGCTTTAGGATTATTTTCGATTGGTTGCCCAATGGACATTCCGCAATTTCTTTTCGGGTCATTTCATTAACTGCGCCGCTGTACATGTTTATTTTCGCCCGCCTTTCTCTGGTAGTAAGAGGTCTATTTCCACATGTGTAAATTCCTCGAAGATTCGTCCCTTTGGCTGTTTTTTCAAACATTGCAAAGACATCACCATTGGGCGTTGATAATACAATTTGTTCACCGGTTGGCATGGGATTATGGATACTGTTATAGCTTCTCAATTGAACTGGTTTACCGGAAGGAAAAACGTATCTTTGAAGTTCGAATATCCGGTTAGGATTCGTATGGGGAATAAGTCGCAGAAATCTAAGATGCTCATGTTGAAATCCAAATAAGAGGGAAGAATTATGCCTGACAGAAGGAGACCTGGACCTCTCACGAAGAGATGACTCGGCTGGAGGAGCAGACCTCTCAGAGGAACTAGGTATCGCAAGAGGAAGAGTTCTTTCTGGAGAATTTAGATTAGAAGATGAAGGACCGCGGCGAGTAACGCCAGGAATAGGGTCGCCGTTCGGTAAACACTCAAATTGTAAGCTCAACTCTGTAACATAAAACAGAGGATTAAATTTTCGTTGAAATACATAACACTAGCCTAGCGGAAAAATTGCATTAATGAGCGAAACTTGAGGCTTGACGGAGCTTTTGATTGTCCCAGGACTTATTGTCTCACCGGCGTTCTCTCTCATCTGGAAAAATTTTCAAGTACATATTGAAATAACAAAAGTGCGACAAGCCTCCCAGGACTAATTCTCACATCTACAGCATCTCCTACCCGCGGCAAGTCTTCCCAGTGGCATCTCTCATCTGGGAAAAATTTTCGAGTCCAGATCAGAGTGGCAAAGCTTCGGCAAGCCTCCCAGGACTAATTGTCACATCTGCGGCATTTCTCACCAGCAGTAAGTCTCTCCAGCGGCATCTCTCGCCCAAGGAAATTTTCTATGTACTTGTGAAAATGGCAAAACTACGGTAAGACTTGCCACAATTTCGCCATCTTTACAACTAATTTAAACACTTTCTTTGGCGAGAGATGGCGCTGGGGAGACTTGCCCAGTTTTGCCACTTTTAGAACTACTTACAAAATATTCTTGGGCGAGAGATGTCGCTAGGGAGACTTTCGGCTGGTAAGAGATACCGCAGATGTGCCAATTCATCCTGGGACACTTGGCGCAGATATGGCAATTAGTCCCGTGTGACTTGCCGCAGATTTGTCACTTGGATGTGGACTTGAACATTTTTCCCGGATGAACGATGTCGCTGGAGAGACTTGCCGCCGATGAGAGATGCCGCAGATGTAACAATCAGTCCTGGGAGGCTTGCCGCAGTTTTGATATTTCCATATGGCCTTGAAAATTTCTTTCGGATGATAGATGCCGCCGGGGAGACAGTAAGTCCTGGGAGACTTGCCGCACTTTTGTTATTTTCATTTGGACTTGACAAATTTTTTGGAGGGGAGAGATGTAACTGTGAGACTTGCCACTGACATGCTGCAGATAAGACATGCCCAGATGTCACATGCCGAAATTGTGACATGCCACAGATGTGACACCCGGCAGGTGTGACTCCATTTCTTTGATGCCCTGATGAAAGCGTATTCCCTGTTCATCACTGTAATCACCAAGATTTTCAGATACCTTGATGCCGAATTTGGTATCTTAGCTCTCTAGTTTTTTTTTCGAGTTTTCACTTTGTGCCCTAGGCTAGGGAAAAGCTGGAGTACTCCAGAAAATTTCTTCTATCAGATGTGAATTCAGCACTTAAAAATACGGAAAGACATCAGCTTTTCCGTGCACAATCAAAAACTCCGTCAAGCCTCAAGTTTTGCTAATTAATGCAATTTTTTCCCTAGGCTAGGGATATTGAAAGATACTTTAAAAAAATTCTAAAGTCAGATTTGAACTGAGCGACCCGAAGTTAGTACAAACGACGTTGTTCCATTAACTTTTTGGTGGATAAATATAACTCTAGAAAATCAAAACGTAAGTTCAGAAAATATTTTAAGTTTTTTAACCTAGTTCCTTGTGAGGGTGTGGGGTCGTGCATATAGTACGTAACGCGTTTTTCTTTTGTTTGAATAAAGACGAGAATAAAATTGCCATGAAGCCAAAAGGGATACAACGATATAAACAAAAGAAAAACGCGTTACGTATTATGTGCACGATACCTGTAATCATGTTATTGAAAACCTATTTATTTTCTTGAAAATTTGTATTCTTTTCGATCCAAAAATGTAATCTGTTCGGATTGAAAATCTTTCTTTTAGATGGGACAGAGTCTTGAAAATTATCCTAATGAAATTTTTTATTTTGATAAAAATTCAGAAAGTAAGAGCATTTTTAAATTTAGAAACAGAATTTTCGGTTTCATTTTGTTTATATGGTTTTATTCTTTGAAAGCAATCATCTGTATAACCCAGCTGTTAAGCGCGAGTACCGCCATGAGAATGTAATCGTCATGGACGTGGGTGCTTTGAGAACCCTCTTTAAAGTCAAATAAAAAAAACAGGTTCAATTTCACTTTATGATTGTAGTTTATGAGGGGTTTAAATCACAGTTTTTGAGTTGCGCGCTCAAACCGGGTGCATTTTCAAGGCAGCTGAAAATAAAAATTAGTGTAAAGTAAGGAGAAAATATTAAAGGCATCATGAACAATAAAAATTGTACATTATTTTGCAATATCTGTATAAGCAGTAACAGATCAAAGTACAGAAATAAATATATGAGATTCGTGACAAGAATGCGTTCGTTAAAGCCGAAGGAGCTTTAACAAAAGAGAATTCACAATCATCAAATCACAGTTGTTAACGCTTTGGCCTTTTATTTTAAAAGGTCTGTGCACAAATGTGTGGAAGATACAAAATGCTGTTTTGCATTGGCCAGA
>CAKNWT010331734.1:6132-29800 GCA_932066315.1 Andricus coriarius
TCACACTTCTGCCTCTATCTCTCGCACTACGAAATTCTTCTGGATACCTCTGTTGGCGACACTAACCAGCGCGAGCATAAGGTCACTCATTGTATTTTATATGGATGAACTGAAGCTCTATGCCTCTGGTAAAGGCAAACTTCAAACTGCCATAAATATCGTCGCGAAGTACACAGGTGCCAAAATTCATCTGAAAAACGGAAAGATTGTTGGCGTACCCGAGGACCCTGAGCTTGTGGCTATAGGTGTTGTCAGACATCTTAATACTGGAGAGACCTATACATACCTGGGCGTGCCTCAAAGCCGCATTCAGGACGTCACATCAGTAAAGGAGTCTCTCCGAAGCAGATACAAGCATCTTCTTCGACAGATTTGGTCTTCCAATCTGTCAGCCTAGAACAAGATATCTGCGACTAACATGCTTGCCGTCCCGGACGCGGACTTCTGAATCTCCAGTGTCTTCATAACCGAATTGTTCTAAGTACAGCTTATATCGTAGCCAATGGCAGAAATCTTCCCCTGAAAATGGTCAGGAACCACGAGATGATTGGCAAAGGAGCGTTCCTTTTATTTTTTAACATATATTTAATAGAACTCTGGCTGTCAAATTTATAAAACTTCTCATCTTAAGTCAGCGGTCGATAAGTGGTGATAAGGTTTGTCAAGCTTATCACCTGAGATAAAATTCGGGTGGGAAATTTTCCTAATTTCTTCTAAAACTGTGATTATTATTACAAACTGATTCATACAAAATAGAACAGACAGAATAAATTATTAGATAAAAAAATAGTTACTAATTATATAACTCTTTGTCTTTGCACTTGCAAGAAAGAGCGAAATTCGTCCTATTAGCATATATTTCTAATAAAAAGCAAAATAATTTCCTCTTGAAAAGGGATTTTGCAAAACTATTAATGGGAGCAAAAATAAAAGCATGGGGCGTAAATATTAAAACGTCTCGCATATAAATGTAATGTTTAATATTTGCCACTTGTATTTTTAGTATTATAAGGCACTTTATTCTCAAGACTTTAATCAATATTTGCATTATTTACGATTCGTACCTCGATTCGTAAAAACACGGAGAATTATAATAAAAAGTAACAAAAATTCTTAAATTTGCTACAGTCACGTATGCAATACAAGGTTTTTTTAATGACGAAAAAGATAACGACTAGTATATATCTTAGAATATTTCGAAGAACATTCATCAGTCACACTGTTATAAACATTCCTGATAAGTGGGACCAAATCATTTCAGTAGAATGAGGGCCGTAAGTGGTACTATGTGGTTTATCTTGTCAATAGGCAGATTATGTTTATCCCGTTTAACCTCGTAGTTACCATACTTTTTCTAAAGCTTTCTTTCAAAATAATAAACAAAATAAGTGAATTTGGATTACTATCCAAATTCTCTTATTTTGTTTATTATCTGAAAGAGTGCTGTAATCTGGTGGGGTTGAAAACAAGAGACAAATAACGCATAAAAAACTGAGCTTTCCCGTTTTTCTCGACAACTATATTGATTTCGGGCAAAATATGCTTGTCGTCAATCGGGGTGGTTCTAGTTCTGCTCTATTACTTCGCAGAATTTTTCCCCCTATGAAGACTAATTAATTTCCGACGCCAACTTTCTTTTTTTGCAGTATCATCATATCTACATAAAGAGGACGCAATTCACCCGGAACCTGTTGCAGAATATGAACTAACTTATAATGTTGAAGAATATGCAATTAACCCGCTTTTACCTCTTCGTCGTACGTTACCAATCGATATAGAATTTCCAGTAGAAGTAGCGAATGGTTACATAATTGGATATGTCCATGATGGACGTTTGTATCCATTGATATCTGATAGACCGCATATGTACGGTGGCTTTGGCTGGATTAAAGTACGTATAAATGGCATGGTGAATGAACCAGTATCCTCTACGGATTCTTTTACGAGACTGTTTTTCAGACACTTCTCGCGACCAACCGCAAAAATTCAGTTTGCTATCCGTCATGAACCTCGTTTATAAATGAATGACTTCACAGATTGAGTTATAATATTACTGAAAAAATCATTGACTTTAAATTGAGATGCTTCAATAATTATTATCATAACATTTTTCTAAATGTACAATGCCTTGCGTGTTGTTTTCTCTGAATCTGAAATCTGATAACTATATTATAATTCACATGTGATTTGCACGATTCTTGGATACATTTTGTAGTAAAAATTGTAAGAGAAACTAATTCTGGACCAGTCTTCGCTTAATTGCTATAGTTTGTATGATATATTTTGATGATATGCATTGAAGAAAAATAAAGAATACTGTAAAAAGATTGAATACCACGTGTTACTTCTCAACAGTTGCGAACCAATGTTTATTGTTGATATATTTATGCCCCTGAAAAAATTGTTTACTACGTCGAACTGTTGTTTTGAAATAATTATTTTTCAATATTATCATATGTTAAAATGTCTTTCTCATATAAATACAATGTTCAACATTAACGCCAACACTTGTATTTTTAGTATTATCACAAAATGTAAACGAATATTCGGAATTACCTAAATAATTCTCGTTATCTTATGGTCTGTTAAAACATTTTCTAGAATAAACTCACATTAAAAGACACTTGGAAATAATATTTCAGTAGTTTTTTTTTTAATTTGCGTGAAAATCTCTTAGTAGATAATTAAATTGAGCTTAATTTTTCGTAAAATATGTTGCGGTCACTTAAATCGACCTTTTATTAAAATAAGTAAATTTAAATTTACTGAGGAAAAAAATTATGTTCATCAAAATACGAAAAGAATTTTTAACGATATACACCAATTTTCGACAACAGAGGTGAGAGGCGATTTGACCTTCATACCTGATAAAATCTAAAAATGAACTAGCATTTTTCTAAACGCTAAAAACTTTGAAAAACCTGGAAATCACTTGGAATTTAATGATAAAACCTTGGTTTTTTGTGAGCGAAGTTTTTATAGAGATCTTCTTCTGTATCTGTAAATTACACGTAAAGGAGAAAAGTGTTTTCTTTCTTATGAACAGAAATCCAAAATCGATCAATTTGTTTACTCTAAGAAAAGTATGATATTTTGAACAGATTTTTGTTATTTTATTTGTGCTACTTTTAATTAGTAGAAGGTTTTTTTAGCACCGTAAAATCAGTTGTGATCAGCGTCAAGATTTGTCAAATGATTGCAATGTGTGCGTACCACAAAAAATCCATACATTTTTATTTAACAAAAAAGTTGATCGATCGAATGTCAAGTGATATTTTTTCATTTGAAGGACAAATTTCAAGTTTTGGCGTCCTAGAAGTAAAAATAATTTTATTTAATCCAGTCCAGTATAAATGGATTAAAGAAATCCCTTCTCATTTACCTTGTAATCACTTGCAATAATTTGCAACCAGATGCTTAAAATTTGAAATTCATCATGGTCCTCATTTTTTTTTAATAATAGATAATCAATGAATTTAGAGTAACCAAGGTGCATTATTACGTAATGGAAAGTTAACTAATTTTTTGCGTTACACATAATAACATTTTATTTTTACATCTTTGTAAATTAACAACGAAATCATTACAATAATGCATTCCAACACCGAAAACGAAAATGCAGCAGATGCCATTTTTACAAGTAAAGTTTATAACAATTAGGTAAGTGAATAAATTTAATTTATCATGGGAATTTTCATTCACTAAGATTAAATTAACTAATTATGTGCTTTTTGAGGAAATGAAAATAAATAGAGGGATGAATATATTTTTTTGAAACATTAATGAATAAAGCAAATAAAAATTGTTCATATTTTTTCTAATATGCATGGGTAAATAATCATAATTTGTTCGATTAAGTATTTATTCTATCTCAGATATCAATCAGTAAATCAATTGCAATTGGATCATTCTTTTCCCATATATTTATTCCACATGATTCTATTTAAATTATGAATTTTATGACCAAATATACGAATTTTCATCCCAAGTACGAGGAAGTCGCTGATAAATCTCTCTAGAAATCATCCCAGGTGAAGAACTTAAGAAAGTAATCATGTGTCATGAATCGCACTAAAATACTTAAGGCTGCTGATGATCACATAGGAAGACCCAAAAGTATATAAGGTCTTTCTTTTCAGAAGTTTCTTACTCAACTCACACTTCATCAGATTTTTTCTTCTAAACTATTTGACGCCACACTTTCCTGTCCTGGCATACAACCTTAGCTTCCTTTACGTCCATCCATGTTCTTATACAAGCTCTTGTGTTTCTATGACTTTTCATATCTCTCCGACTCAGGGTCATATTTACACATTCCCGACATGTTTTTCTCGGTCTGTTTCTGAGTACGCTACCATTTACTTGACCTAAATATACTTGCTTCAACAGACGTTCTTCTTTCATTCCCCCAACATGCCCCATCCATCTTAACAAATTTGTTTCACTGTTGTCAAACAGTGTTTCCTCTACACTACATTCTTTGAGAATTGTCTTATTAGAGACCTGAACTTCTAAATACCTTGTATCGATTTAATCCAGGATACGAGTCCCCTAGCATGTCCAATACAGCACTCCTTTTGTCCCCCAAAAAAAGGTTTTGGTTGTTTTAGAAAATTGGCAAAGATGTAGCCTCCGGAAGCTATGACCACGATCAACCATTGGAGCAAAACGTCATCTGACTCGTCACTTCCCACAACACCAGAAGACGATCGAATCGAAAGATCACTGAACAAGGATTTCAAAATTAAAGAAACACTGACTTTTAATTGAAGGATTCAAATACCCGCATTATCTAAATGAAGCACAATTGATTTTAAATCGTTGCACGAACTGAAGTCGCTACACTAGCCTACACCTTGATTGAAACTGAACAGCGCAGAAAAAATGTCCGAGCCTGCTCAACAAAAGAATCCTCACGCTACTACCTGAGATCACTCACCACGAAAAGGTAGTACGCGAACTCAAGTGGTCAATCAAAAGAGAAACAATAACATCAAATAAATTATTAACACCTTGCCAACACAGACTTACCATGACTCATTCAGTTCTACTTCTGTCCCTATTCTGCCCCTTCATTGACCAAAGTTGGGATAAACTGATGTTAGCACTGAAGTCACTACCTTACGAAGACTTGGCTAATTGTTTGAAAATGATTTTCACTCGTAAAGCAGATACAAATGGATGGTTTGGAGTCCAACGCGAAGGTACGAATGGGGTGCTAGGTCATTTCGGAGACCAAAAAACGTATAGTAACGGGGACGGATTGATTAACTTGTGCTAGGAAAAGAGCTTATTTATAGCAACTACTTGATGGAGGCGTAAAACGATATAATTTTACACTTTTTGCAGAGGTAAAATCCGCAGTATGATTAAATTTCTTGTTGCAAATGAGAGACTGAGAGGGCTGTTAAGAGATGCAAGGATTAGGAGAGGTTCTGAATGTGAAACGGATCATTACTTCTTAGTTTTTAAAATGAACCAAGGCCAAGGGTGAAAAAGAAAGAGAACTGCAAAGACGAAGCAGACGCAAATCAAGATAGAAAACTTGCAGGAACCGGAAAACTGAAGCGTGTAGCACTGCGAGTTTAGGAAGAACGTATGGTGAAGCTTAGAGAAATAATTAATAATAAATATTACAGGTCTTAGTAATGACTATAAAGTTGGACTAGAAGATGATTACAGGGACAAGAACAGAAGAGTACAAATATTAATTGGAGAGAAAATGGTATAATTATAGCAGAAGAAGTTGATGGAATGCAAAACGATTTTCGAGGGAATAAGAAATTATATTGGAAATGGGTAAAGGACAAAAAGAAAGCTATGGAACAGTTTAACTGCGACAAAGAAGACGATACGTTTGATGAGGAATTGTTTTCAGTTATAATAGCAGGGATTTCGCTCTTTCTTCCCGTTTCAAAGATGAAGAGTTATATCAATAATAATAATTTGTACGATGTAAAAATTTATTCTATCTATTCTATTTTGTCCTAATCAGTTTGTAATATTAATCACAGTTTAAGAAGGAACTCAAAACATTTTCTATTTTAATTTTATCTTAGGTGATAAGCTTGACAAATAATTTCTACCAAAGAGGTGTCTGACGTAATGAAAAATTCATTCAGGGTCATCCGTCTATTAGCAATAACCGTTCCTTTGGGACTGTTGAAAAGTGCCACGCTTGGAATCCGAGAACTAAAGAAACATGTTTTACCATTTTTTTTGCAGTATTCTTTATTTTCCTAAAAAGTATATCATCAATATATATAATACAAACTATATTACAGCAAGGACTGGGCCAGAATTAGTTTACCGTACAATTTTCACAACGAAATCTTCCTGACAAGCGTGCATACTTTTAGGTTTGATAAAATTGAATTTTTTTAACTTTAAAAACTGGACCACCCCAATGTCAACACAAAATCACCAATCGCTATCCAGGTGATGTCGAATGGCAAAACGAATTTTTTCAACTGGTCGCTGGGAGTGGTAGAACTGATCAATAAAAGAATCCTCATTTGATACTGGTTCATTTACCATGCCATTAATGCGTATTTTAATATAAGAAATCGTTCTATCAGATACAAAGGGATACAATCGTCCAAAACCAACATATCCGATGATGTAACCGTTCTCTACTTCTACTGGGAATTCGATCTCCGTTGGCAATCTAAATCTTTGAGGCCACTTGCGTCTGTTCTTTTCGAACTCCTCAACATTATAAGTTAAATCATATTCTACAATTGGTGCAGGGTGAACTGCGTCCTCTTTATGTGGATAAGCTAATACTGAAAAAAAAGAAAGTTGATGTCGGAAATTAAATATTCTAATAATTATCGAAAGCTTTAGGAAAAGTATAATAACTACGAGGTAAAACAAAATAAACAGAATTGGCTTATAGACACCTATCCTTATAAAGATTTTATTATATTTACAAATAGGATTAGGAAAAACCACCAGGATGAAGAAAATAGTACCAATGACGGTCCTCATTTTCTTAAGATAATGTGGACCCACTTGTGAAGAATTTTATAATTCTGTAGCTAATGAGTGTTGTGTAAAATATTTCAAGATATATACTAGTCTTTATCTCATTTGTCATTAAACATTATTTTTATTTCATGCATGGCCTTGATTTCATGCCAGACTGAAGTCACAAGAATACTTAAGATCTTATCTTATTCTAGAGTTCTATAAAATTCAGGAGCTTAAGAATTATGAATACAATTTCAATTGGAATATTCTTTTCCACATATTCTAAAATAGACTAAACTAGTCAAATTTTCAACCAAAGAGATCAATTTTCTACTTAAATAATTAATTTTTCAATCAAGAAGATGAATTTTCAACTGAAATGATGAATAATAGGAAAATTGTAGTAATCACCTACATTCAATAGATTTACATTTGATAAAGATATTCCATGATAAAACAATAAGCAAAAAATTTCGTATGAACAAATTTTCTTTAGATTATTCTTGTTAAAATTATAAACAAATGCATCATTAAGGCATTTGTCAACAGAAATTTTTTTTTAATGCCAGTCTTTTTAATTGGTAACTTTACAATAATTTCAAAAACATTCATAATTAGTGGATAATTTTTTTTTAAAGAAATTTAATAAACAAATGCATTATTCGGGCGTCTATTGACCCGAAAATTGGTTTTCTTCGATATCAGTCCTTTTGATAGAAACATCATTATAATTTCAGCGAAATCCTAAATTAGCTGATAAATTTTACGATTTTTTAAAACAAATTTAATAAAAAAATCCATTATGTGAGCATCTGTCGACGGAAAAATTCGTTTCTTTCGGTGCATATTTTAATTAAATTTGTTTGAAAGAAACATAAAATCAATTACCAAATTATGAATTTTGCGGAAATCATCATTAGGTTCCTAATTAAAACTACTGCCTTTGAAAAAAAAAGAATTTTTCTCTCCCAAAATTCCTATATAATGCATTTTTTGTTAAATTTATTTATAATATTAATAAGAATGATCATAAGAGGAATTTTGTTTAATATTGGTCATATTGTTTCCATCCAAATGTCTTGCAATATAGCTCTAGAAGACGTAAAACTATTGAAAATTATAGAAAACATACTTCCATAAAATAATTTGTTCGTACAAAATCGGTTGGTTTATTCTATCAAGATGGAATATCTCTATGTTCTGGTAATGGTAATAAACGTTCGACCCTAGATGATTTTTTTATTACGTAAAAATTCTTGTTTGTCAAGCTTATCATCCAAGATAAAATTAGAATAAACTTTTGCATGAATAGGATTATTTTTTTCGCGGGATAAACTATAGAAATGGATTACCGATGATACCTTCTTGTCATATTTGTCCAAATAACAAGAACTGTTGATTATTTAAACAATATTTATAAACAAACAGTTTGACCATTATTCCATGATAAATAATATTTTTTTGTTGAGCGAACTATAAAACTAAGTTCATTATATATGACTAGGTATTTTAAATCACCAGAATTTAGCGGGAGGGGATATCAAACCCTGTTGTCTCCACCTGGCTAACGGTCATAGATGAAATACAAATATTTTAAAAAGAACGAGATAACGACTATTATATGTCTTGAAATATTTTTAAGAATATTTACCAGTTATACTGTTATAAAAGTTATTTATAAGTGGGCTCACATTATTTCAAGAAAATGAGGGCCGTAATTGTTACCATGTGTTTCACCTTGGTGGCTTTTCCTGACCATATTGGTAAATATAATAATATCTATAATAAATAAATGTACAATACCTTAAAGGTTGTTCTCTTTGAATCTGAAATCTGATAACTATATGATAATTGACATATGATTGATTGATATGATTTTTTTTAAAACTTTCCAATATAAAATGAAAAACAGAGGGGAGTGGATTGGAATTGCATCACTTGGCTAAATCTGAAAGTACGCACGCTTCTTGGATACATTTCGTAGTGAAAATTCTAAGATTAACTAATTCTAGATCAATTAATTTTCTTAATTGCTATAGTTTATCTTATATATATATATTGATGATATACTTTCAAGAAAAATGAAGAATCCTGTGAAAAAATTTATAAAAAATCTTTCTTTAGTTCTCCAAGACCACGTGGCGCTTCTCAATAGTTGCAAACTAATGCTTATTGTTAATCAATTTATGAACCTGTACACATCTCTTACTATGTTAATTCTTCCGAACGAAGTGTCCCGAACTTGGCTCATTGAACCTGCTGGTGGATTATAACCTTGGGTGGAAGCTAAGATCAAAGTAATCGACAGGAAAGACCTCTCGAGGCCAGTAAAGCTGCTGGCGTGGATTCCTAGTCGATCCGTGGAACCAGCAGCAGTACTTAAAAGGATAGCAATCCAAAACAAAACGATGAAAACACGAGAATAGAAGGTTATCGACGTCAAGGCGAGTAGTCAAGCTACCCAGCTTGTGATAACTGCAGAACCAGGAGTGGTCCAGAGTCTCAAGAAGATTGACTGTAGGCCTCACTATGGGCTGGAGAGGATCAATATGAAGATCTTCTCAAAAACAAGGTTATAACCATCAAAGAGTTCCAGATTTGGCTTCGAAAAAGGTGAAGGAGACAACTGGCAGTTGAAATGGACACTAGATGTCCCTTTTACAGTCTGGATTTTATCCAGATACATCTTCACCATGCTAAAGGAGCATCTGTTTTCTTAAGCAGACGTTTGCCAGCGTAAGAAACATCATTCGCCCTGATACAAGAACCTTGGGCTTACAAGATGAAAGTTAGAGGATTGAGTAACAAGAGTGGATCAGTCATGTATGCTAATTCCGTAGAAACATCTAGGGCTACACCTTATGGCACGGGCGGTATTAAATTTATTGGATAACCAAGGTTTTTTTCTACAGACTTGATGGTAATAAAGATTGAGCACGATTCAGAAGGCAGGCGCCAACCTGTGGTGATTTTCTCAGCACTACTATTTGACTTCAAGGACCCACTATCTGAAGAATAGCGAAGTCTGGTGGACTACTGATGCATTAAAGGATGATCATTGCTCGTCGAATGTGATGCTAACGCACATCACTCGACTATGGGTAGTAAGGACACCAACCAGAGGGGTGAGACTTTATTAAATTATCTCTTAACTACTGATTTAACTTTATTGAATCAGGGTAACACACCTATCCTCGTGCCATCTAGATGTCGCGAGGTAATTGATTTGACCTTATGTTTAATAAGTATTAGCAAAGACTTCAAGTGATGGCACGTATCGCTGGATAAATTTTTTGGATCATAGACAGATATGATTTTCATTAAAAGGCGATAGACCTGATGTTCAAAGGTATACAAACCCTAAAACAACTGACTCAGTTACTTATAGGGAGGATCTCAATAGTTTGTTTCGGCGATATACCGGACAGAATCAAGTCTATCGAAACCAATATAAGTTGCTCTTGACATCCTACAAAAAGGTGTCAACAAAATGTAGGAGGAAAATTTTGTTAATAGGGCTAAAAAGAATAAAAATTGGGACTTTCACAGAGCAACCTTAGGTAGATATAATATTGAGATACAAAATGACGTAAGATACTCTGTTATAGATGCTAATAGTGCGAATTTCGGTCTTTCTTGCAGTTACAGAGATAAAGAGTTGCATAAATAATAATAATAATAATTTGTTCTATTCAAGTTTGTAATTAAAATCATAGTTCCATAAGGAATGCAAAACGTTATTCATTCCAAGTTTACCTTAGGTGATAAGCTTGACAAATAATTCTTCCAAACACAAGTTTGACGTAATATGAAATTTGTCCAGGGTCATACATTTCTCAACAATGAGTATTCCTTCGAAACTGTTAAAAAGTGTCACGTGGTATTCGAGAACTGAATAAACATTTTTTACCATTCTTTATTTTTCTCTAAAGTGTATCATCAAAATATATCATATAAACTACCATAATTTGAGCTATAGCAATTAGACGAGGACTGGCCCAGAATTAGTATTTTGTACAGTTTTTCAACGAAAAGCAACCAAGTCGCGTGCACACGTTTGGATTAGACAAAAGTATATTTTTTTAATTTAAAAAAATAGGACTAACGCAATTGAATTAAAATTCTTTTATGCTGTTTATAAAAGAGTCACTGTTAAAAATGTTACAAGATTAAAATTCTGGTCTTCCAATGGTAATAGTCAGGAAAAATAAAAAATTGGTCTGGGAAGAATCAGCGAATTTTGAAAATGAAGGTTTAAGGCCACCCAGTAATTTATTTGCCTTATATTTCTATTTTTTTTTTAGTTTCTTCTGCCTGATGATTTTTTTTAGTTATAAATGTTATTGTTGGATTGAAAAGTAAAAAATTTTGTCGAAACGTGATCCGTTTTGGTTAGAACATCAAATAATTATTTTGAATGAATTAAAAAACTAAGTAATAATTAATAATAATAATAATTACTAACTCTTTAGCTTCTGAACTTGCAGCAAATGTATAGTAAGATAACATCTCAATACAAATAATTTCCAATGCCAAAAGAGATAACGAATAGTACATTTCCGGGAATGATTGGAAGAATATTCATTAGTTACACTATTAGACAAATTCTTCGCAAGTGTGTTACCATACTTTTTTTATAGTTTTTTTTTTAAGATAGTAAACGAAATATGTGAATTTAAAAAGTAAAGAATGCTTATATCTAGTCGGGTTGAAAACAAGAGTTGAGTAACACATAAAATAACTGTGTTTTTCCATTTTTCTCGACAGTTACATTCATTTTAACAAAAATATGCTTACCGTCAATAAAGTCATATGGCATAACACTTGGTCTGTATTATGTATATATTTGAATTTCTATTATAAATGATGGGAAAATTCTTGATGCACTAAATTTTCCATGAATCTTGTCTTCTATCGAACTCTACGTCACTGTTGGTAGTATAACTTCAGGTCTAATCTATGAGCATAGAACCTGAAGTTATACAGTGACTAAACGCGGCATGGAGCATATATAATAAAAAAAACGTTGATTTAATAAAATAATTCATTTTGGACTTATATTTTCCTGTTTTCAGAACTAGCTTACCCACATAAGTCGGACGCAATTCACCCTGAACCGGTTGCAGAATTTGAACTAACCTATAATGTGGCGGAGTATTTAGTTAGCCGGCTTTGGCCTCTTATTCGTGCGTTACCAATCCATGAACATTTTCCAGTAGAAGTAAAAAATGGTTACATCATTGGATTTCTAGATGATGGACTTCTGTATCCGTTCGTATCAGATAGAGATCATATTAATGGTGGCTTTGACTGGATTAAAATACGCATAAATGGCATGATAAATGAACCAGTATCGAATGAGGATTCTTTTACAAATCAGTTCTTCAGACACATTCCGCGATCAAGCAGAAGCATTCGCTTTGCCATCCGAAATTAACGTCATTATTGAATGAATTACGTCACAGTTCAAATGCTAATATTATCGAGAAAAATATTGACTCTAAATGTGTCATACCTTGCGCCTTCTTTTCATTGAATCTGAAATCCGATAACTATGTAATAAATAATTAAACATGATATATGATTTATTGATATGATAATCGCCCAATTGCTATAGTTTATATTATATATTTTGATGATATACTTGATAGAAAAATAAACAATAGTGTGAAAAGAAAACGGAAAAATGTTTCTTTATTTCCCGAACACCACGAAGCACTTTCCAACAGTTTCGAATCAATGCTCATCGTTAATAAATGTACAAACTGTACAACCTTTTCACTACGTTAAATTTTTGTTTTAAAGAAACTATTTGTTAAGATTATCACCAATGATAAAATTAGGATTAAAAATATTCTGAGTTTCTCCGACAATGTGGTTATCATTAAAAAATGATTAGTTGAAAATAGAATAGATATGATTAGTTGCCCAAGTCGAAAAATGATGTACAGCTTATACAAATTAGAAAAATTATGTATAATTTTAATTTGTTTTATACAAAAAATATATCAAACAAATGAAAATTATATATAATATTTCTCTCAATGTATACTTCCTCAATCTGAGTATAACTCTTTATCTTGTTTATCCCAAAAAAGAGCGCGATTCGCGCTATTAGCAAATGTTTCAGAAAGTACTAAAAAGTGACCAAATAATTGATTCCTCTCAAGAAGGTTTAAAATAAAAGCATGTGGCGTAAATAATAAAATGTCCTTCTCATATAAACGTTATGTTCAATATTTGCGCCCCACGTTTGTATTTTTATTATTATTAGGCACTTTAATCTTAATTTGTCATGTGCACAAATGCGCAGAATTATGATAAAATGTATGAGAATGTTTGGAACGAGCTAAATGTTTCCCGTTATCTTATGGTTTATTAAACTATTTTCTTGGAAAGAAATATTTCATTCGTTTTTTTAATACGCACGATAGCCTCTTAGTAAATGACTGGATTTAAGTGCATTTGAATTGACCTAAAATTATACTAAATTTACGTAAACTTATCCTTACTTGAATTAAATTAAGCTTGAATAAAATAGAGTTGTCTCAAATAGACCACGAATTTAGATAAATTTCCTTGATTTTACCTTGCATCCAGCATCAATAGAATTTAACATTGATGCAGTACAGTTTATTTCCACTGACCTTGAATTCAGTGAAATAAACATGAATTGACTCTGAAATAAGTTGCAGTCACTCTAATTGACCTATAATTGAAATGAATTTATTTAAATTGACGTTAAATATAGTGTAATTTTCAGGAATTTTGTGGAAATGACTCAAATAGACTTAAAAAAGTATGATTTCCCAAATTCCTTTAAATTTAGTTTAATCTAATTAGAAATCGGATGTATATTTACTTCAATTGATCTTAAATTCCACTTCATTTAACTTCAGTTTCAATATTCCTCAAAACTTTCGGACTTTTTTTTTAATCCTTTAAATTTATTTGAAATTACTTAAAATAATTAAAAATTCCTTGAAATCCTTGCAGATTTGTGTTGAAATCGCAGCGAAGCACATTCAGGAAAAAGTGGAATTTTTGGTTGAGAAAATTGCAGAGGTCGTATTTATTAATCTATTTTATAGGTTCCTTTTTTTATATTCAAGTCATTAAATTTAAAAAATAAATATAAATAAAAATATCAAAAACCCATAATTTTTTATATTACCACTACCTACTTTACTCTATTTGTTGTTATTTCCATAAAAAAGCATAGAATTAGTTAATTTTATCTTAGTGAATGGAAACTTTCATCACAAATTGAATTAATTTATCTATTTAATTATTATAAAGAATTTTAAGGGTAAAACTGGAACCTGCTGAATTTTCGACGTTGGAACGCATTATTGTAAAAGTTGCAAGAGTCAGGGTATTTCTATAAGAAAAACTTCAAATTACTGTCTACTAAAATTTTTTTATTCCGTTTATAAACGATTTTTTTTAAGAATGTTAGAAGATTAAAATTCCTGGTCTTTCAATGGCAATAGTCAAGAAAAATAAAAAATTTGTCAAAGGAAAATTGGGGAATTTATAAAATGAGATTTTGAGGCCACCCAATGCTTTCCGGATGTTGTGGGCATCAAATCCTGGCCATTCGTAAAATACACATAATTTATAATGATGCATGAGATTACGACTAGTATATCATCCCGTTTTGCCCTGCAGTTAAAATAAACCGAAAAAATACTTAATTAAAAATCCCGTGACTTTGTATTATAGTCTTGGATATGAAAGTCAATTACAATCCACAACCTTCCGTATTCTTGAAAATGATTACACGGAAAAAACAGAAGTTAATTTTTGTTGCAAGTAATTTTCAAGTGGATAAAGTTGAATTTTTTCGCATCAAAACAAAAAAAAAAGATTCAATAGAGTTGACATGGTAACCAAATCCAGATTCATTTGCTTTACATTCAAAATAACAGCATGAAGTTCTCCTATTCAAAAACAGAACATCTAAAAAATGATGATGTAATCATCATCTAAAAAGCATTAAACAGTTTAACCGAATCTCAGACTTAATGACGAATGAGATAAGGACAAGTATATATCTTGTAATATTTTAAACAATATTCATTAGTGACACAATTATACAAATTCTTCAAAAATGTGTCCACATTATTTGCCAAAAAATGATAGCTGTAATTGGTACTATATGCTTCACGTTGGTGGTTTTTTCTAATCCTATTGGTAAATATAATAATATCTATATAAGGAAACGTCTCAACAAGCAGATTATGTTTATCCCGTTTTACTCTGTAATAACTATACTTTTTTAATGCTTCTTTTAAACTAATAAATGAAAAATGTGAATTTGGAAAGTAAAGATTGCTCAAATCTGGTCTGTTTAAAAATAAGAATCAAGTAACACATAATAATCTCATAGATCATAAAGGTTGATTCATTATGTATTATACATATATTCATTTATTTTTTTGTTGAATGATGGAAGAATCCTTGAGGCGCTAAATTTTTTATAAATCTTTCCTTCTGTCAAACTTTTTTATACTGTAATTTATTAAATGAACACGGAAAAAATATTTGATTAAAAATCCAGTGAGAGAAAGTCAAATAAAATACACAACCTTCTGTATTCAAGAAAATGATTAATTGTCATCTGAGAAGCATGTAACATTTTAACAGAATCCCACAGACGACACTCAAAAAACTAAGCGACAGTCGCTGAAAATTTAGAACAAGGAATCCGAATTCTAAGCTACAGTTTATGAAAATTCCAAACACTTTATTTTTCATAATTTTTTTCTCAGTATTAAATGTGGAATAACTTTTCTAAACAAATTATTTAAAATATGCAAACCAAATAATTGAATTTTACTCTTTTCAAAAAGGGCTTGATACTTTTTTAAAAGGATTACAACCGTTTAAAAACAAACTTAAACTGATAATCAATAAATAACAGTCGAGTTCAAAAACGCTTTAATAACATTCGTGTCATGAAACCAGCCCCCTGGAACTCTGAGTTGAAAATGTACAATGTGTTGACGGTGGCCGTGTGGTGGCGCCAGCTATGCAGTTGTCTTATGATCGTTTCAAATGCATGGCAAAATAACAACATTGAATTTAATAACACATTAAATTAATTTCCTGACAGTGTTGAATAAATTTTAAGTGTTTTGAGTGATCATTGTGACATTTTCCATCTTCTAAGTGAAAGAAAACGGAAAAAAAGCAGCTTTCAGATGTAAAAATCTGCATCTATTTACAGATGCTCCAAAATATCCGCAGTGTTGAAATTTTGAATAAAAAATGGTGAAGTGCGTTTGTTTTGACTGTAAATCAGGATATAAAAGTAACTGGGAGCAGGACAAAGCTAATAAAATTCAATTTTTCAAAATGCCAAATGATCCAAAGATTGTTAAAGAATGGCAAGTAGCTATTTTAAGGGATGATATCAAACTGAAACCTGGTAATACAGTTTGTTCTCTGTACTTCAACCCAGAAGATATCATCCGAGAAAAGGTTCTTAGGGGACGTGATGGAAGTGTTGTGGCAACGGTAAGTGTTACATATAAAGTGTATAGGTATATCTTTTTGTTTGTAAAGTTTTTCTTTTTTTAAAAATACTATTTTATTGTTAATATTAACTGTGAATAATGGGCATTATTTAATATAATCCAAAACAACATCTTTGTACTTAATATTATAAAAAAAAATATATCTTAATATATTTTCAGGATGACCGCTGGACCGGGAAACTGGGAATTTTATGAGACCGGGAAATGACAGTGAATTTATTTTTTGACTGGGA
The DNA here is from genome assembly GCA_932066315.1 of Andricus coriarius. Classification (NCBI taxonomy): domain Eukaryota; kingdom Metazoa; phylum Arthropoda; class Insecta; order Hymenoptera; family Cynipidae; genus Andricus; species Andricus coriarius. Next base: position 22,880 of record CAKNWT010331734.1, read on the forward strand.
AATTTACAAATATTTAGAAAAAAAATCGGTCCACGTTTGATTTCAATAGTTTTTAAAATAATTAGTTGAATTGTTATCTGTTTCAATTATGATATCATTTAGTTTACAATGCGTAGATCAAAAATCTTTCACTTAAAAATGTTCTATCTTATATTTTAATTTTTAAGCGTTCAATTTTCATTAAAATAATTTTAAAATGCAGTTTTAAAGATTTAAAAATTTTTAAATGAGAAGCATTCGAAATCGAACATTTTGGATGAAAAACCTTTTTAGTTGATCAAATTTGAATATAAATTATATTTTATTATTTAATAAGTAAGTAGTAATTGATTTTACAAGATGATTTGAAATCAGTTAAAAATTTAAGAATTTCCACATTTTAACGTTAAAAATGAGACTGTTTAAATTGGAAAGTCTTAGTAGTTAACCAAATGTAAACGCATGATTGGAACTTTATAAACTATTTAAAATTGCAAAATAACTTAAAAACAATATATTCATAATTAAAGACTTTTATTAAATTTAAAATATTGGTTTGATCTAAAATTTGAAACTTTAAAATATGAAATTTTTTAATTAGCAAAAATAACAATTGCTTACTATTTAGAAATTTTTGACTGTTTATTTAAAATCAGTAATTGTATATCAAATATTCAAAATTAAACAAAAAAAACTAAACTTTGAACGTCACAATTTTAATTGTTGTATTTCAAAACATTTGATTCGCAAGTAAAATTGTTGAATTTTGATGTATAATAAATATTAAACACCTATTATTATTCCTAGAAAAAATTCAAGTGAGTTGATTTTAGTTTCAATTTAAAATTTCAAATAATTTAAACGAAATGTCTACGTACACCGACAAAACTTGGCTATTCGTACAGAAATTTCGGCGCAAATAGCCCACGACCTAATTTTAAACAAAATATAGATTTGTGCAGGTTTCGAATAAAAAATTTAGAAGATTTTTTTAAGAATTGTAAAAGGCTTCGAAAGATTAAAAAATATTTTCTTAAGATTCCTAGAAACATTGAAAATGACTTTTTATTTTGAAAAATTAATTTTAAGAGAATATTTCAAAACATCTAAAAAGATTTCTAAAATTTTCAAAAATGAATCTGGAAGATTTTAAGGAAATATTTTTAATGTTGCGGGATTTATACAGAATTTTAGGAAGAATTTGAATCATTTTGAAAGATGTTTAGGAGGTTTGAAAAAATTTTAAAATTAATTCATAATTTAAAAAAATGTGAAACAGCGTTTAGATGTTTCAAGATTTTGAAATAAAATTTTGAAGCTTTTCAAGGATTTTCAAAATAAAAATGTTTCAACTTCTGGTTTAAGAAGTGTTCTGTTTATAACAAAAATGAAATCGTTCAATTTGTAATATTTCTAGCTTAAAATTGCTTAAAATGATGTACAGCTCAGTTTTTATTACTTCAAATAGACACATTTTTAGCTTTAGAGTTACAATTTTTTATTTTCATTGATCGTGAAAAATTGTAGGGAACAGGGAAAAACCGGGAATTTTTTTCTGTGATTAAAACGGCCACCCTGATTTTCAAATTAAAAAAAATGAACTAAAATTATACATTGTAAACAAATTTAATTAATTTTAATGAATTCATTTAAAATTTTGCTTTTCGGCATAACTATTTTCATGAAATTTAGCTTAAGATTTAAGACGAAAAGGGAATTTTCATTATACTTGTTTTTAAATTAGACATGAACCAAAGTTATTTTAAGCCAAAAAAATAAACGTTGTTAAAAATTATTTATAAAATCGAGGAAAATATTTTATTGTTAATTAAAACTAGTTTTGAAAAAGAACTCGAGGTAAACTTTTGAAATAAATATTTCACAATTTTCTTTGTTTATTTAACAATAGTTTTCAGGGTTTAATGTGTTTCTCTCTCACTTTAGGTAAAAGTTGCAACTATTATTTAATGCTAATGCTGTAGGGCTTATTTTATTCCATAAAATATTCTCTGCAAAATCTCAGTTGTACGTTTTTATTGAAAAACTTTTATTTAGCAATACATCATTTGCTTATTACAATATTTGAAAATCCGAAATGAATTTAAATAAATAAAGTAAATACTATATTATATAATATGATAAAAAATATTATAAAATTTAGACTATTTTCTTTTCGGATATTTAAAAATTACACAAATAATTATATGTCTGATTTAATTGCGCATGAATAATAATTTGTTGTAGTTAGTAGGAATGCATTGGGATTTACGTCTAAAGGCAATGAGTTTTACGATTTTCGCAAATTATTTGTAACTCAATAGATATAAAAAATCTTAAAGATGATTATCTTTTACCCATATCTATCAGAAAATTATTTTTATTTAACAAACTTTTTTGTTAACACTTTCGCCTTGCATTATTTGAATTCTAGGACAACTGCATAGCTGGCGCCACCACACGGCGACCGTCAACTCTCATGACAATATGTTCTACAGGCCTCCAAGAAAAGTGGCATAGGGCTGCATGAAACCATTTTCTGGTATACACGAACCTCCATAAAATGTATAGTTTTCGCGTGATCTAATTCTTTTATGATACTACTTGAATCAGTTGTTAATTTAGAATAACAATCCCTAAAATGTGATTTAAAATATGTTGAAAGAAATTTTTTCATACATCATACTTCGAAATCAGAAGAAAAAAAATTCTGTCCTTGCATTTTTAATTTGTCAATTTTAAAAATGTGTAATAGTCCATTTTTCAAATATTCAGTTATAACATGGAATATATTATTAATAAATCTTTTTGAAATGTTGCTATTCAATTAATTTTTCTTAAATATCGTGTTTTCGACATACAACTTTTTTTAATTATTAAAAAAAATGTAATAATAGTATTTGTAAACATGTTTAAATCTCTTAACTTTGTTTCATGCTTCTATATATTTATCTTTTATCACTTTCATGATGAAAAAGAATTATGTATGCATATGGATGATTGCTAAAATGATAATTCTAAAAAGATGTCGACTTCGTTTAGAAATTACAATCCAACGATAAAATTTGAATGCTGGGCGTTAAAGTGGAAATTAAATTTTGACTTGCGTTAAAACATTATTTAAAAACAAATTGTGCACGTATGAATATTTAATAATTTTTCTATTAGTAATTCTAAATCTAGTATTTTAGAAAATTTGTTTTGGACTAGCGAATAACTTTGACAGCATTTGTAAAGCTTAAATATGTCGCATATCTGTTCTTCGTTATACGTTTTTCTTTCGTGCATACTCTAATCGGCATACATATGCCAATAAATAAAATAAAAAATGTTATAAATATTACTAATATTCTTATTTAAATTAGAAAAATCAAGAAACTAATTCAAATAGTGGTATATAAATATAGTCAAATTAAATCGCCTACCGATTGCATAAAAATGTTTGCTATTCATAATAACATAAATTCCTGCATAACATTTAAAACATTGTACAAAAATATTATTAAACATAATATATAAAGGTAATAGAATTCTACTTATAATTTAAATAAAAACGATATCTATCTATACCTTGAAGCCTATGAAGAATAAATTATATGAACCAAACTTTCGAGGTAACGATTACCGGCGTATACATGATAGCTTCCTTATTATATTATCGTATTTAGCTACTTTAAAGGATATACCTTACAACGCATTTGGTCGTCCCAGCACTGTTATTACTCCATTTTATGAAAAACGCGTTAAATACTGCATTTCAACACCATCTCTTGGATTTACATAACCTTACTTTTTTCTGACGAAGCAGGGATGCTAATTAATGAAACCATTCCAGAATTGCATGGTCTGGTTATTAGTTTAATTCTCATTTTCATTGGACTAACATTTTTTTCAAATACCTACAAAAAATGAAACAGATTTACTTTTTTATAACGTTGCTATAACAAAATTACAAACTGTCCAGGGATACCGAGATTTCCGCCCGTACGATATTGTTTTCAATATGCCTAGGATCTCCTAAGATATGCCCAGGATATTCTGAGAGATAAATGGGATACCCCGCCGATATCTCATGCTGTGAGGGCCTATTCTCAATTTTTCGATTACTCATTTTCTAAATTCTTTTTCACAAATCATATAAAAAGTCGTTTATGATTATAACATTGTTGTTTAATACATCAAAATCTATGCAAGAAAACGTAACCAGCAAAACCAGATCAACTCAAACGAAAGTAACCAACAACACTAACCCAAACAAATGCAACCAATACGGGAATCCCAAATGTACGCAACCAACACAACAAAATAAAATAAACACAATCAACAAAGCGAACCGAAATGAACATAACCAACACATCTCATCTAATCGATCGTAAGCAACACATTCAATTCAACCCGAACGAACGTAAGCAGCATAACCAATCCAACAAAATCAAAGAAACTAAGAGACTCATTCCAACCGAAACGAACATAAGCAACATAACCAAATCTAAACAACCTACCCCGTACTAACCAAACAAATCGTTTGTCTTTTTTACTTTTCGTTTGAAGCGCATTCTTTGAATAGTTAAAAATGTCATTCTTCGCCGATGCGTCGCCATCTGGCAATAAAAAATATAGGTTCTCACATGCGTAGTGTCTGGCACATTGTTTTATTTGAATCTGAAATCTGATAACTGAGCAATTGCGCGTTTTCGAATGCAAATTTCTTTTTAAGATTTTTTTTATTCAAACAAGGAGGGATCTGAGGACAATTTTTTTAGAAACATTTGAATCTCAAATAAAAACCAAAGGAGGTGGGTCCTTTTCTCAAATATAAAAAAAGGTACGCTTCTTGGATACATTTCGTAATGAAAATTGTACGAGAAGCTAATTCTGGCCTAGTCTTTGCGTGAGTTACTATAGTTTGTATTATATATTTTGATGATATACTTTTGAAAAAAATAAAGAATACTGAGTTTGTTTGAAATCAATAATGTTGCAAAGTCAAAAGTGACTGATTCACAGTCATTTTTTACTGATTTAAATAAGCTGCAACAAAAATTATTTCACTGATTTTCTGTGAGACTACTGATATAATAATGTAATGTATTGATTATGTACATTGGAAATATTTGAATATACTTCAGAACATTTGGGAACATTAAGACTATCAAGAATATCTGGGAATACATAGAAATATTGATGAAGTACTTCGAGTTTTCTTACTAAAATATCAAGGTTTTGTAATTAAATTACAAGTGACTTCCAGGGTTCCAAGGTTTTTTTTCACCCCGGTGGTTTATGTTTTAAAGAAGCTGACATTGTATGAAATAACACAATTTTGCCGAAAAATGAAGATCGCGAAATGTTGTTGTAAAGTATGAGAAGAAATGTTTTTCAGTTCTGAGGGAATCATAGATTGATTATCTAGTGCGAACTTAGGATATGTCATGCATAATACCAAACGTTTTTTTAATTTTAATAAACATTACATGGATACATACATACAAATATCACCATAACTTTCATACACATAGGATTTTTTCATAATATAAAAATTAAAAAATTTTTGACTTCATTGCGACCTCATTACCTAATTACAAAGAATTAAAAAAAACCTCAACAAACGGTTCCAAGTATCCGAAAATACCTGGGGTACTTTCTGTAGAAAATGTCAGAAACTCTTCTCAAGAGTTAAAAAAAATGGGCAAGTTTTTTTCAAATGTTTATAAATATTTGGTAACCAACTCTAAAAATTATGTTCGATTCCTAAAACGCAACTAAAAGCTTATAAATTAAATTTGAATCAGCACTTTTGTGGCCGCTACGAAATGAAGTGAAGGGGTTCGGAAATTCGGGAATAAGATGTTTAATGATTTAAACAATAATAATGAATAGTCTAGTTAATATATTATGATTCTTATTGAAGACATGCATCCGGTAAAGGTAAAGGTAAAGTTGGAGGCGCTGAATTGAGAGCGGATGTTTGGAATGCAAAGGGGTGAATGATCTGAAGGAAAGACAATTACGAGAAACTATGCACGTAAGAAAGTTCAATGTTTTATACGTACTTAAAACAAATAAAAAAGTTTGCAACATTAAAGGAATAAAAAATAGAGAGGTGAAGAAGGGACTTGAACTATGGCGAGGAGTAGGTAGTGAATCACATGGTAGTCAAGGGGTCTGTCTGATTATGAATGAGAGAGCAAGACAGCATTTCCAGACGCATGGATTTGTATCTCCCAGATTGTTGTGGATTATAATGAAAAGTAGGATATCAGAGTAGGATATACAAACGCGTAGATGGGGCAACTTGTGAGGCGCTGATAGGCAATAAGGAAATAGGGGGCGCATGGTCTTAGCGATGAGGATTGAAATAAACTTGAAAATGATTACAGAGACAAAAACAGGAAAGTAAAAATACTTGTTAAAGAAAGTAAAGATAAAAACAATGTGAAAGAATAGAAGAAAATGCACATCGATTCTGCAGGAGGTAAGAAATTGTTTTGCAAATTAGTGTTGATCATTATGAAATTAAGTAGTAGTACAGACTTAGTCTGCATGCGAAATAGCAAGGATAATATGGTATATGATACAGATGGGACACTGAACGCTTTGAGAGAATTTTTCAAGGAATTATTGGGAGGTGAAGCTATAGGACAGCACCACTGTGACATAGAACACTGTTCGTTCGAAAACCCCGGTTGAAAGAATATGTGCCTCTGAGGATAGGAATATAAATAAGAACTAGAAGAATGTTAAGGTTGCTGGTGTAGACTGTATTAATGCTTCATCCTAATATACAAAATAAAGGGAGATAAAAGCAACTACAATGATTACAGAAATAACAGAAGAAAATATATGTGAATCTTAGAATCTACCTTGATGAATATAACCCATTTTTCATCATTCTTGGAAACAGGAAATTAAGATAACGTGATTTCCTTTAACTTTCTGATATAG
>CAKNWT010331735.1:6066-16719 GCA_932066315.1 Andricus coriarius
CGATCACCAAACATCGAAATTCAAACTTTTGGAACACCCTATTCTTCATTTAGAGACTAGCAAAAAAACCTTTCTAGAAGAATAATTTACAACCGATTAAGTAAATAATTTTTTTTTAGATGGATGGATCGGTTTAATAATCATTGTGTACAAAAATAAATGGCGCTTCATGAGCATGTAATAATCTAATGGAAATGTCGATGGACTCAGCAACATTTAGCTTTTTCTAATATTATAAATAAAAATTGTACACAAATCGTTAAGAAAATCATCTAAAATACAAATTTTGATTTATTTTATAAATTAAGAACAGGATTTAATAGAAAACTCGACAATTTGCAGTATTAGTACAACATTTTTTATTTAATTGGTAACTTGTCTAATTTACCATTTTAGGATGATTCATTCATCTAGTTTGAATTATTTGGAATTTTAAAAAATTTGAATACATATAAATAATAAATTTTAGCTTAAAGAATGTCAAAACCTTAATTTTCCACTAAAATAGGTGTAAAAAAGCAAGAAAGTATGATTTTTGAAAAAAAAACTGAATTTTGTCAAAAAGTGGGCTTAGCCCATGCCTGATTTTTTAATATTAAAATAAAAAGATGTTTAAGGTAATAATGTTTCTTCTAGAATTAAAAAATTTATGATTTTTTTACACAGAACACTTCAAGAAGTACATAAAAAACTGTTTTCATGAAAATGATAGTTTGTGACTGAATATACAATAATTGTTTCATATCAGAAAAAATTTAACCACTCTGACAGTTATTTTTATAAATATTAAGTAATATATTTCAAGGTCTATGTAGTAGACTAGATTTAATATTATACCATAGTGCATAAGCCTTAATAAGCTTCGAAAATAGAAAAAGTGCAATTTGAAATAAATAAAAAAATATAACTTTTTGAAAGTGCTCATTTCAGAACAGAATTTCCTAAGGATAAAAATCTTGAATCAAAGAAAATTTACTTGATTCAAAGAAATTATTATACTGAATACGTCCTATGATGCATTTTTTCAATACTGTTTAAATTCATAATAAACTCTATAATTTTTAATTGAGAATTATTATGATTCCATTAGCACCAGATCAGGTTGAGTCAATGATTTCTAAACTTTTTTCTTTTTAGCAAGCATCGTAGAGTCTTTATTTAATGATAAGTTCAAGTAAAACTCGCGGCTAAGACCTCCTTGAGCGTCTAACTGATTGTCTCTATCATTCACTAAGTAAATAAAATTAATTACTTGGCGCGAATTGGACAAATTCTAACGTTGTCTTTTTTGTTCAACCGCCATGCTCCTCGCGTTCTTACATACTAAAGATTCGGGAAACCCGAGTGGGTTTCTTACGACGACAAACGACCATTCTCACATTATCATTATGAAACTCTCAATATTCACGCGTTACCCTGTTGGTGTAAATTTTAAGTCGTTGACAATGTATACAATTATGTTGAACGCGTGAACAAATACTAATAAATTTATCTAAAGCCAAAAGTATGAAATTACTGTTGCAAATTAATATTGCTTTCATTAAGTGAAATATTAGTTAAGTGAAGGAACGTTGTTATTGATTCAAAGAAATAAGAGATATGTGCTTAAAAATTAAGAAATGGATATAGTCAAATGTGATTTTAAATTTAAAAAATATTTCCTTCAAATAAATTGAAGTTCATAGGGTTTTTAATATATGAGTAAATATTTCTGTGATCCTAAGATGCGATGTATTGTTCAGAATAAGCATGTAACAAAGTTGACAAAATGTTAATTGATATTAATAAATATAAGTTAATATTATCTTAATAGTAGTATTCATTTTTATTTTCGAATCAGTTTTGCATATCAGAAATTTAGTATCGAAAGAAATAATAATTTGGAATGATCCATTTCTTGTTCATGAACTAAATTAACGTTTCTTTCAACGGGTTTCAGGAATATTTCATTAAAATAAATGTTCTTTGCACTGCAATTAATTTATAACTATGTGAAAATGTTAAGTTGAAAAAATTAATATTTTAACGAAACCCAAATGTGTTTATTTCAAAACGTATTTCCTTTGTTCGAACGACTATCTGTCCGAACGACGAATTCTTCTAATGAAATAGAATAATTATTTACTTGCAATAATCGTGTCGAGTCTCATTATAAGATAACTATTTTTTTCAATTCAATAAATAATTATACATCTGGAAAATATATTTCTTTCACTAAAAGTAACCTAAATCACTCGATCTATACATTAATATATTGGTTAATTCAAATAAGTATTTATCATTGCAAAGAATCCATTTCAGTAAAATGAGGAAGTATTTCTTAGGGCGTGAAAAACAGATTTAAAGAAACTAGATTCTTAGCTTCCAAGAAATAATTTCTTTTACTTAATAATATCAATATTTATTGCAAAGAAATATTTCGCTTTCAAAGAAAAGTAACCAAAGAAACGAATTGCCTTGGAACCTGTAATTTTATTTTTCAGTTAATTAATCGGATTCTAGAACATTATATTCCTCTCTTGTGTCTCTCCAAAATGACAACACCAAAAAAAGAATGTAAATCGAGCAAGGATTGACAAAATTAAAAAGATTCTCTCTGTGTGGGCCCGTCACTTACACTATAAATCGCATATCGAAAGCTCCCGCATACATTCGCTGTCCTTTAATTGGACAAATGTCGGACCCTTCTGGAAAGGAAGAATGTCAATAGCAACCGTTAAAATTCAAAGGCCTTAAATTTCCGTCGAACTTCTCTTCGCCCTTTTCGCGATTCATTTCCAATTTCAATTTTGCCAAATCAGGCAAGATCTGAAATGACGTGCCCCATAAAAGCTCACTCACGGAGTGACTACTCTCATATGACAATAGAGATCTGTCCAATTGTCCATCTCTCATCGATTGTTAAGATCCCAATCTCATAAATCTTGAAAAGAATCGATCGGAAATCTCGAATCGACTTTAGCGATTTCTATAGGCAGAAGATCCATCGGACTTCGATTCTTGTAACCTGAGAGAGGATCGCTTCCTCAATAAAAATCGTCAACCAGATCGTAGCTCACTGTGCCGATACGGGCGTGCACCTCTACCCGCTGGCCAATCGAAACGCGCCAACACTTTAATATATTCAAATGTAAGCGGTAGCAGTGTTTATGTCTTGACATTGCAAATTGTGCCGGCTACGCCATAACTTATAGTAATTGCTGCGCGCCAGTGTAATTATTTATATCTCCTGATACTGCGAAGGGCTTCTCGTAGAGACCTGCTGCGATGCTATAATGCACTTCTATCGAAAAGGGGAGTACCGCCGAGATTTCTATCTCGATTTTATCTCAAACGTCTTACGTGTCTAAAGTACTCTGCGTCTTCCAGGCGCCGCTCCAAATTATGGCCGAATTCAATACAATGTTTTATATTCGAAATACGACCCATTGTTTATTCATTTTATAACCATATTCGCCCTAGGAAAATCCTTATGCAGCATAGCGTATGGTATGGGCCACCTATGGGGCTGTAATTTGCTTTATGTTTCTGCACGGAAGAAAATGGTTGGTTGGGGCAACAAGCTTTTTATGAGTGGAGATGGTATTAGCTGCGACAACTACTTCGATGGTTAAACTAACTAAACAGTTCTGTGCGGCTACAAGTCGCTGTTAGTACTCCGCCGTAGTTCTTATTAGCACAGAAAAAACTGGGGGTTTACTCAAGTTGTGGTTTAAATAAAAGTTGGAAGATATTCATTACCCAGTGGGCACAAATGTCCAGAAAAGTTATACAAAACGTTCTAAAAACGTCCTAAGTCAGTCCAAATAATGTTCCTTGAACATAAAATGTTCCAGATACGTTTAAAGGACGTATTTGGAACATACAACTTTTTCAGAAACTTATTTGGTTTGACTTAGGACAGTTTTTGAAACGCTCAAATAACGTCTTTTGTCTTGTACGTCCGCCAGAGTTCTATATTATGTGCGCTTTAACGTAAAAGTTGTATTATTAACTAGGTAAAGTGTCAGAGTAAGCAAAGCGAAAAGTAGATTCTTTGGAAAAATTCTTCACCAGAATTAAGTTCCTTTGGAGTTCCAACATAAGTCTGCTTTGGAACAAATTCATCGATTTGGGCACCTTTTCGTTGCAGCTCCTTAGGAACTAAACAATTGGTTTTAATAGAAACCCCAGTTTTTTTTGTGAGTAGCGATATTAATAATAAACCCCCAAAAAAGCGTTCACCACCGATGTATTTTACAACAAATAAAAGTAGTAAAGGTTATGACAAATGTTGTTCCATGGAGACATTGGCAGAACTGAAACTTGAGCGTTGTTGCCAACATTCAAATCGAAATAGCACGTCACCCTGCTGAAATAGTTTGATAGGATTTAATAACAAAAAGTTAATAAAAGTCTATTTAAATAAATAATCATCTTTATCATAAGTGTCTCACGGTATGCCGCTAAAAAAGCAATCAGTTTAATATCAAATGTTTGGATATAATTGCTATTGATTTCTACCAAAGAGTGTGCTATAATATGACATCCCACATCCTTTAGCATATCATACTTTTCTATCAACAATTTATCATTAAAACTCGATAATATTTTAGAAGAAACTCGAAAAGTTCTATCGAGTTCTACTCGTCAAGAAATCTCATACTTTTCTACAAACATGATGTCATTCAAACTCTATCAAATATTATGCAATAATAAGATTTTTATAGGAAAGAAAAAGATTTCTAGAAGGATATAATTTGATAGAAATTTCAGAGATTCTGATATGCAGGATTTAATACAAGACTGGAGTGGATAAGATTCGATAGAATTTCAATGAGAAGCTGTTGATAGAAAGTACAAGATTTCTCGACAGATACAATTTGATAGAAATTTGCGAGATTCTGATATGTAGGATTTGATAAATGTCTAGAGTGCATAAGATTCGATAGAATTTCAATGAGAAGCTGTTGATAGAAAGTACAAGATTTCTCGACAGATACAATTTGATATACATGTCCGAGATTCTGTTATGTAGAATTTGATACAAGTCTGGAGTGAATAAGATTTGATAGAATTTCAATAAAAGGCTGTTGATAGAAATGTATCAGATTTTTTGACGCACAAAATTTATTAGAAATTTCAGAGATTCTGATACGTAGGATTCGATACAATTCTGAAGTGGATAAGATCTAATAGAATTTCAATGAGCTGTTGATGGAAAAGTGTAAGATTTCTAGACCGATATAGTTGGATACAAACTTCCAAGATTCTAGAACATAGGATTTGATTAAAGTTCTATGTAAGATTTTTGATGGATACAATTTTTTCTAAGTTCTGTATTTGCGAAACTTTTTAAGATAAGCTTTGATACTAGTTCTGCGAGGATAAGATTTGACAGAATTTCAATAAGAAGCTGTTGATAGAAAAGTATAAGAATTCTCGTCCTGTACAATGTGATAGAAATTTTCGAGATTCTGATACGTAGGACTTGATATAAGTCTGGGGTTAATAAGATTTGATAGAATTTCAATTAGAAGCTATTAATAGAAAGTTATAAGATTTCTCGACGGATAAAGTTGGATAAAAGCTGCCAAGATTCTAGAACATAGGAGTTTATACAAGTTCTATGACCATGAGATCAGACGAAATTTCAATGATAAATTATTGATAAAAAATATAAGATTTCTTTAAGGATAAAATTTTATAGAAATTCCCGAAGTTTTAGAAGATAGGATTTGATATAAGTTTAGTATGGATAAGATTTGATAGACATTTAATGAGAATCTGTTTATAGAAAAGTATAAGATTTCTCAAAAGATAAAATTTGATATAAATATCCAAAATTTTGTCAGATAGGATTTGATACGAGATTGGCGCAGATGCTGTTGGTAGGAAAGTATAAGATTTTTCTGTAAATAAAATTGGATAGAAATTTCCGGCATTCCGAAACATAGAATTTGATACAGGGCTTGGGTCGATAACATTTCATAGAGTTTCAATGAGAACCTCTTGATAGAAAAATATACTATTTCTGAACAGATAGAATTTTATAGAAATATCCTAGGCTCTAAAACATAGAATTGTTTACAAGTCTTGTGCTGATGAGATATTAGATTTTTCATTAAAATATGATAAAAAATTATAGGATTTCCAGGTGTATGGAATTTGATTGAAAAGTTTATCAAATGTGCTGATAGATTTTGATTTGTGAAATTGGTTTGTGCGAATTAGGTACAATTTTTATTAAATCTGCTAAGAGAATCAGAATTGTGAAGTTTGTTTGATTCAATTTTATAGGATATAAAATTCTATAATTATCTATACTTTTTCAGCAGGACAGGTTCACGATCGTCGCCATGTTAAGTTTTTCGGAGGTGAAAGAAGGAGAAGAAGGAGGAGGAGCAGAAGAACAATTATTGAAAAATGGTAAGTTATTTATAAAATCGAATTTTTTTAATCTGGTCGCTGGTTAGTGTGATTGGAGCCACTTTTTTGCGTGATCTTTGCATGTTTTGAAGCGATTCAAAGTATCTGTTCGTTAGTTATCGTGCCTACGGTTAAAAAAAAACGAAGTATAAGCAAAACCGGTTTAAAGTTTTGGAAAGTTTAGAATGTTATCACTTGATGAAATTCTAATTTATATGTATTTTTCGTAATTTGCAAGATTCTTAAATAGGACTTGGCGCTAAAAAACTTTTTAAGGATTGTGGAATTATGAAAATAAAAAATAAATTTTTTTATCAATGTACCCCCTTGAATAAGACTCTTAACCATGAGTCTATGGTGAAAATCTTTATTATCAGGTTAAAAAAACCGAAAAAGTTTAATGTTTGCTAAACTCTTATATGCTGTTCTTATCGTTAACCTCTAAATTCGAATAATTGAAAATTCATTGAAATTTCAGTAACTTTTTCTTCTTAGAAATCAGTAAATAGCAACTGGAATTTTAGTGAATGTTCTCTGATTCCCAATGGATATTTACTGATCAAGCCTTGAAACATGAGTTACTGATTTTCAGTAAAATCATTCTGAGCCAAACTTACAAAGTAAACTTGAAAATAGTATAACTGAAGGGTCGCTTGTAAACTTCACGGAAAAAATTTGTAGTCCAAATCAAAATATATTGAAAAAGCAAATAAATAAAACTGAAATATATTTAAATAAAGTAACTTTTGTTTCTAAAACAGCAAACTGTAACCTAGATTCAAGGATTTCCATACAATTGAATTAGCTATGTGACTTCATGAGTTTCAGATGTCATACAAAATCGTTAAATCAATCACAAGTTTCAAATCCCTGTCAAAATTAATCCTATTTCATTAGCGCCATATTTAGAGTTCCAATATTCTCCATTTGGCTATGAAATATATTTTTTCTAACAATTTATGCGATTTATTAATAATAACACTTACAATAGGTTCTGCTCTAGATTCTGCTGCAAAATCCTGCTTTTGACATTTTTTTAATACCGTTGATTCATTTCTAACAATATTTTTAGATAGATCAAGGATAAATATGACTGGTTCAGATATGAATTTTTTTCTGTGTGACCCAAAAATTTTCGAAATTGAGAATATTGGCTCAAACAAAAAAAAATCTCATGCAAATCCTGACGAAAAGATTTTCTTGTCATCTCCGTTTTTAATTTTCGATTGTAAGTATGCCATGATGGCTTCTCTGGGGCCATAAACTTGAAATAACACCCCTATCAAATTTTATGCGTTACAAATGCACTGCAACTTGTATTTAAGGAGTACGAGTATACGGCGTTCTTAGAACTGATGGCCCCCGCAGTTTAGAGAAGAGAAGAGCCTCGGGGCTGAAAGGGAGGATGTGCTCAGTCAAGCACTCTCAGCTCGTTAGTTGCATCAGGTTGCGTCATGCTTCCAAATTCAACAGAAATGATTTATGCGGCTTACGTTTGCATTGTCTGGATTTAAGATGAAGGCCACTGCAAGCAAAGCTCGAAATCGAGCATAATTCCAAGTTCCAATGTAAAATAAGCGCAAACCTTATTGAAGAATTTTTGAGAAAAAATGTGGTTAGCAAACACATTTATAAAATATAAAAATATAGTATTTTAATAAAAACATTTCACAGTGCAGAACTTTCTGATAACATAATAGGTTTATTTTTTATGAGCTGTAATCTTATTCTCCTCTATAATTTATTTCAGAGTCCCTGTCATAAACATTTTGCTTTAAACAAAATGTTATGAATGATTCGTTCTATCATTTTTTAAATTGATAGTAAAAATTGTTTTTAATATTTCGTCCAGTTTAAAAAGTAAAACAATCACTTCAGAAACATCAAAGATGCTAAAATCAGCCAAGTACAAAATCATTGAAATCAACGACATTTGAAGACATAAACATGACAACTGAATCAGGATTATTTGAAGTTGGCACCTCGAATACCTTATTTTAAACGTAACAAAATGCCAACTTCATGCGGTCCACATCCAGTCGTCATTCTTATTTTTTCATTCTGAAAAATAAATTTTGCTAATTAATCTTAGAAAGGACTTTGTTAGGATTGATATGATTAAAGATAAATATCATGAAATATGGCAACTTTAGCTATTTGGAATATTTTATATTAAATTATCAAGATTCGCGGTGGCGAATCGCAGGAAATTACAAAAAAAGCTACCAGGAATCCTTCCCGAGTCGAAATATAGGTCCTCCTTTTATCCTCCAAATTCTCTATTTTCGAGAACCTAGGAGAATCAAAAGAGGATTTATTTCAATATATTCCAAGTCCTATTTGAGTCCTCAAAATGTGGGCAAATTTCCACTTTTGCATGTTTTGAGGACCAAAAGAGGACTTGGTGAAATCCTCGTTACAACCTCGTAGGTCCTCCATTAAATTCTCCATATACTCTAATGCACGTGCGTCGTAGAGCGCGCGCTTTTTTGCCATAAAAAAATTTTCAATTGAAATGTTCTTAATAAATAGTCACTTCTCTACATACACACAGACAGAATAAGTCGAACTGTTAGGTACTGTTTGAATCAGAGAAAACAAAATCTGCCTCTCTGTATATGTGAATTCTACATCCCAGTCGTGTCAAATTTCGTGCGCCAGCAAAAAAAACATTCTTGCTACAAACAGATTCTGGGGAAATCCACTACTGACAAACACATGCTCACACATATCATACAATTCATAAGTGTATTTTTTTTGGTACATATATACACAATTTAACAT
Source organism: Andricus coriarius (assembly GCA_932066315.1). Lineage (NCBI taxonomy): Eukaryota > Metazoa > Arthropoda > Insecta > Hymenoptera > Cynipidae > Andricus > Andricus coriarius. Next base: position 15,259 of record CAKNWT010331735.1, read on the forward strand.
ATACAATTACATTAAATTACGATACATTACATACGGATATAGTCACACGCTTTTAACAATATAGGATTAACGCTATTAAAAATCGAAAACGCTGTGACGGGTTTCGAACCACCTAAGCTACGATTAACGTGTTCTATCGCTAACAACTAAACCTCACGGCTAACCTAACACTTAGAATATCCAGAAAAAAATCTTGGCTATAAAGTTAAAGTACGAGTACGTCAGGGCCGTGCCAAAAAATTATCTGGTCCCCGTTTCATCGAAATTTGTTATTGTAACATTTTATTAATAAGCGGGCTTATAAATTTCTCTACTTTTTATAAATAATAGAAAATTATGCGTGCTATGCGCGCACTAATTACCTTTCCTTCAGAAAAAGAACTCGGTTCATTTTCCAACATTTTGTGATAGATTTTACAGAAAATCTTATATTATTTGAGAACGTTGTACATGATTTACAGGAGTTTCCTTATTATAGCGTAGAAATTCCTCTAGTGAATTCAATATGAATAACAACTTTTTCCACTTACTCAAATTCTATCTTTTGGTGCAATATTAGTTTTTTTATTGAAAATAACTTTTTGTTAAATAAAAAGCCAACTCAATTTTGTTTTGAAATTTTTCTATAGACATTTAAACTTTTTGGTAGAGAATTTATTTCTTTCCTTGAAAATTTAAATACTTCTACGAAAATTAAAGTTATTTGCTCAAAAACTTATTTCTCTACCTTAAAATTTACCTTATATATTTTTTGTTGAAAATTTAGCTTTTTCAGTTAAAGATTTATGTATTTTGTTGAAAGTTTGTCTTTTTTGTAGAAAATTAACCTTTTTAGTTAAAATTCATGTATTTTATTTAATTTCTTTGGTTAAAAAATAGTTTTTTCTTATTAAAAATTGATTTTGTAAACTAAAAATTTAACTCAATTTCTTGTCGAGATTCTTTTTCATACAAATTTAATCTTTTTGGTAAAAAATTTAGTTGTTCAGTTGAAAATTCATTTTATTCGCTTAAAAAGTTATTTCTCTGACTAAAAATTAAACTATTCTATACTTTTTTTAAATGTATGTTTTTTAGTTGAAAATTCATCCATTTAAGTTTGAAATCTATTTTCTTTTCTAGTAGAAAATCAACCTTTCTGGTTGAAGAGGCAACTATTGTGTTGAAAATTCGATTAAAATAAAAAATTTTGAAGGAAAATTCATGTATTTTCTTAAATATTATTCTTTTTTGGTAGAAAATTAATCTACTGGGTCGAAATTTTCTTTTCTAAATTTGAAATTTTTTTTTTTATTTTAAAAATAATTTGTTTTCAAATAAAAATTTAAAAATTAATCTGTTCACCTAAAAATTCAAGTATACTTCATTTTTCAAATTTTTGTTGAAAATTTATTTTATTTATTCAGAAAATTATTTCTCTAACTGAAAATTAAAATATTCTACTCTTTGTTTAAAATGTAT
>CAKNWT010331738.1:0-10072 GCA_932066315.1 Andricus coriarius
TTTTAGTTTAAAATTCTTCTCGTTAGTTGAAAATTTAATTATTTTGTAAAAAATTATTTTTTTGGTAAATTTTTTTTAATTGGAAATGTAACTATTCCATTTTAAGTAAAAAAACGTATCTTTCATAGTTGAAAATTCAACTATTGACTAATCTAGTTGAATATTCATCATTTTCGTTTTTAGTTTAAAATTCTTCTCGTTGGTTGAAAATTTAATTAATTTGTCAAAAATTCGTTTTCTGGTAATTTAAAAAAAATTGAAAATGTAACTATTCCATTTGCGGTAAAAAAACTGATCTTTTATAGTTGAAAATTCAACTATCTAACTGAATTTTTAACTAATCTAGTTAAAGATTTATCATTTTAGTTTAAAATTCTTCTCGTTAGTTGAAAATTTAATTATTTTGTAAAAAATTCTTTTTTTGGTTGAAGATTCTTGATTTTAGTTGAAAATGATTGAAAATTCAACTATATTGTTGAAAATTCGTTTTTTTTTCTTAAAAATTAATTTTTTAACTGAAACTATTGAACTATTGAACTATTTCCTTTTTGGTAAAAAATTGATCATTTATAGTGGACAATTCAACTATTTGGTTGAAAATTTATCTTTTTGTTTAAAAGTTCAAATATTTGGTTAAAAGCTGAAATCTTTTATTAACAATTAACTTTTTTTGTTTAAAATTCATATATTTTGTTTTTTTGTTCTTGAAAATTCAACTGCTTGGTTGAATTAGTTTTTAAACATTTATTTAACTATTTTATTGAAAATTTGTTTTTTTTGTGCAATTTGATTTTTTTAACTTTTTCCATTTTCGATTGAAAATTGATTTTTTTAAAATGAAAACTTAATGATTTTGTTGACAAAAAAGTTCTTAATTGAAAGTTAAACTACTTTGTTAAACATTATTATTTTGGTTGAAGATTTATCTTTTTTTTTGAAAATTGAACGAGTTTGGTTAAAAATGATTATTTTTTTATTGAAAATTCAACTATTTAATAATTAATCTATTTTTTTGAAAATTTAAATATACGGTTGAAAATCCATTTGTTTTGCTTGAGAATTAATGTTTTTACTAAAAATTTATCGGTTTTAGTCGAAAATTCAACTATTCTGTTGAAAATTAATCTTGTTCATTTATATTTTATAATCTATATTTATTTTGATCGAAAATTCAACAATTTGCTTAAAAATTCATCTATTTTGTTTAAAATTCAATCATTATGTTTAAAAGAATTGTTCGTTGTTGTTGAAAATTCACATGAGTCTAGTTTAGGCAGAGACCGCATTTTTATACGTGTTTTGTTTTTTCAAAATAACTTTTTTTTGGCTGGTGCAAGATTAGTACCGCCAGAGAGAAAGTTGTAGAGCAGGAAATTTTGGGTAAATTAAAAAAAAATTTAATGGTCTAGCTCACATAGGTCACGAGTTATGAATATGGAACTTAATACATTTTCCAGTACAAACAGATTCCTCCGAACAAAAATGGTCAAAGTTCCGTTGGTCATAACTCGTGACCTATGTGAGATAAACGATTAAATTTTTTTTTAATTTACGCAAAATTTATTGCTCTATAACTTTTCTCTTAGTGTCATTTACGTTGCTTTATTCAGAAATGAGTTATTTTGAAAAAACTGAAAACGAAGGAATTTGCTCTTACAAATGGGTGAAAAATAGTAAACTTTGGGAGGTCATAAATCATGACCTATTGGGGCTAGATGATTGAAATTTTTTAGAATTACTAAAAATTTCGTCTGCTTTAATTTGTATATAGAAGATTTTTTTGTTAAGTTTACAGGTTTTACAGTACGGATGCAAACTTCGGAATTTGTTTGCCAGGACCACTGAATAAATCGATTCAGCAAAAGAAAAAAAAACGCGCTCTATCTAGTTAAATCGGTAAAAACTACCAGACTTTTATCATTTTAATTTTACCAAGGCTGTAAAATTCTAATCATTTTAGACCCTAGTTCAGAAAAATCAAATAATTGACAATTTAAAAATGTGAGAATTCACATGAATTAATTTCTAAATTTGGAATTAAAAAATTCTTAATTCCTTCGAGAGAAAGCATATATTTGAATCTAGGATTCAAAATTAATTTAATTTTCTATTCACAGTGACCTATACATTTTTTTTAAATTAATTATATTTTTCTGTGAAATTTGCTTTTGATAATAAAAATATTAAGTACTTATGAGCACAAAAGATGTAGATTAGACAGAGTGATAGCAAAAACGACAAATTCAGGATATAAAAAAAATTAAAATAAAAAGAACATTAAATTAATTTTTTTATTAATATTTTAAGAGTTATATTATAAGTTATAGAGTTCACCTTTTATTGTTTTTATAACAATAAAAATATTCATGAGAGAATTCACCAATTTTTAATAAGATTTAGTGAATTGAAAAAATAATTTAATTCATTCCATTATACATACTTAAGTGGCTCTTATTGATAAAGTGAAATTTTTTTTTGAATCGGCCATAATTTTTAATATTCAAAATAAGCTTATTTAAAATCAAATTAAAAAAATTTGTTCGTAAAAATAAATATGAATTTTTTTTAAATAACAAATTGATTTTAAACCTCAGGGAACATGAAAATGTCCAAATTTGTTCAAAATTGCTAGAGATATATATTTTTCCTGTTTTTCTCTAATGAACTATGTATTTATACATATTATTATTGTTTAAACAATACAACAATTATTTGAAAAAGTAATAACTTTATTCACATTCATAATAAGCATCTATAATCCTATCCATTCATGATTATTTTCTCAAAAATATTTTTTTAATGTGACAAAAATAGGGTTAAGAAACGTTGCAGGTAATAGGTGAAACGGGGTAACGGTCAGCTGGGTAATTGAGGTAACACTCTGTAAACTGCTACCTCCAGGGGAGTCTAACGGAGAAATCTTCGAGTCACCACGTTGAATTTACCCCAACCTCAGTTACCCAGCCGTTACCCCGTTTCACCTATTACCTGCCACGTTTCTTACCCTCAGTTTTTTCTGTGATGTTAAATCAATGGGAAGCTTCATAGTTAATATTAACCGATTCCGCTCAAATTTGAAGGAAATTATTTTTTTTGGATTCGAACAAAACTAGCTGATGAAAAAAAAAATCATTTTAAAAAATAAGGGCCACCCTAAATATACGTACAATTCACAGACTTAAATTTGAGATCTTTACTTTATTCTTACTTATAAAGTCTTCAGAAATTTGAATGATTTAGAAATTGAAATGAAAATATTCAAATGTGAAAAAAAAAATACTGAATCTGTCGTTTAAAAGTACGGCGAGATACATCGACGTACACATAACATTTAGTTCTCGACATCGAACAGTTATGTGGCAGCTTTAATAGCTTTTGCAAATTAAAAATTTATTACTTACCGACAATGATGGCTAATATGACAAGCCCGATGACTCCCATAATGATCATCATCTATAAAAAAAATATTTTGTTCACTTTCATGTAAAACAAAATTTTAAAAAATGTTTATTGTTTCTTCAATTTTTGAAAGGAGAATAAAATGTTTAATTTTTAGGGTTTCTCAGCCCCGGCAATTCATAATTCATAACTCATAACTCATAACTCACAACTCATAACTCACAACTCACAACTCACAACTCACAACTCACAACTCATAACTTGTAACTCATAACTCATAACTCATAACTCATAACTCGTAACTCGTAACTCGTAACTCGTAACTTATAACTCATATCTCATAACTCGTAACTCATAACTGATAGTTCATAACTCTTCATTCTTAACTCCTAACTCACCACTACTAACTCCCAATTCCTAACTCCTAAGTCGAAACTCATAAGGGGATGGGAAATAGGGGAAATAAGGGAAAAGAAAGGGAAGTAAGTTGGGGAAATGAGGGGAGTGGAAGAAGACGAAGTAAGAGGAATCAAAGGAGGGGAAGTAGGGTACGTGAGGGGAAATGAGGATAAAGGAAGTAAGAGAAGTGGCGCAAAATAAAGGGAGGGGAAGTAGAGGAAGTGAGGACAGTAAAACTTGGAGAAATGAGGATGTTTAGAAGAAGTGAGAGGAAATATGGGGGAATTTTGTTCACTTTTATGTAAAAGAAAATATTTAAAAATGTTTCATGTTTGTTCAATTTTTGAAAGGAGAATAAAAAATTTCATTTGCAGGGTTTCTAAGCCCCGGGCAGATCCTAACTCCGAACTCCTAATACTTAACTCCTAACTGCTAACTCCTAACTCCTAACTCCTAACTGCTAACTCCTAACTCCGAACTCCTAACTCTTAACACTTAAATCCTATCTCACCACTCCTAACTCACAAATTCTAACTCACAGCTCCCAACTCCTAAGTCGAAACTCACTAAGGGATGTGAAGTAGGGGAAGTGAGGGAAAAGAAAGGGAAGTAAGTAAGGGAAATGAGAAGACTGGAAGTAGGCGAAGTAAGAGGAATCAAGGGAGGGAAAGTAGGTTACGTGAGGGGAAATTAGGATACGGGAAGTAGGAGAAGTGGCGCAAAATAAAGGGAGGGGAAGTAGAGGAAGTGAGGACAGTAAAACTTGGAGAAATGAGGGTGTTTTGAAGAAGTGAGAGGAAATATGGGAGGGAATTGGTTAGAGGGGGAAATAGATTAGGAACAAGTTGCGGTAGGAAGGGGAAGTAGATGATGATAGGGAAAGGAATGAAAGGTAGTATGGAAGGTAATAGGAAGTATGGTACCTACTTTGACTAATTTTTATTTACACTTGAAGCAATAATGTTAAAATCGTAAAATTTGCATGTTTAGGGTTTCATATCCCCGGGCAGAAGCCTTTATAGTTTCGATTGGTTGACCGTCCGTCCATCGTATTTTTTCCAAAGAGGAGATGTGAGTGGAAGTGATGGAAGGAAAAGTAGGAGAAGTAAGAGAAAATGAGGGAAGGGGGAGTATGAGAGGTGAGGCGCTATGAGGAGAAGGGAATAGGTGAAGTAGCGGAAATAAGGGGCAAGGAAGTGAGGGAAAATAAGATGAATTGGCGTGAATGATTAGAAATAAGGGTGAGTAGGAGAGGGAAAGAAGAGGCTTGAGAAAGGAAGTAGGGAAAGCGAGGGGATGTGAGTATGAGAAGTGAGGTGGTATAAGGAGAAGAAAATAGGTGAAGTAGGGAAAATAAAGGGTGAGGAAGTAGCGAGAATGATTATAAATGAGGATGAGTAGGAATGAGGAGAGAAAAATAGGTTAAGTAGGGGAAATTAGGGGTGAGAAAGTGAGGGAGATGAGAGGAAGTAGGGTGAATTATTAGAAATGAGATTGAGTAGGAGAGGGAAAGTGGGAAGGGTGGTAGCGGCAGTAAAGGGAGGAAAAGTAGTAGAAGTAAAGTGAAATGATGGAAGCCGTAGTATGATAAGTGAGGTGGAATGAGGAGAGGGGAATAGATGAAGTAGGGGGAATAAGGGATGAGGAAGTGAGGGAAAATGAGAGGAAGTAGGATGAATGATTAGAAATGAGGGTGAGTAGGAGAGCGAAAGTGAGGGCTTGGGAAGGGAAGTAGGGGAAGATAGAGGAAGTGTGGGAAAGAAAAGTAGGAGAGGTAAGGGAAATGAGTAAAGGGGGAGTATGAGAAGTGAGGTGGAATGAGAAGAGGGTAATAGGTGAAGTAGGGTAAGTAAGGGGTGAGGAAGTGAGGGAAAATGAGAGGAAGTAGCGTGAATGATTAGAAATGAGGGTGAGTAGGAAAGGGTAAGCAGGGACTTGGGAAGGGAAGTAGGAAATGCGAGGGGATGTGAAGGGAGGAAAAGCAGGAGAAGTAAGGGAAAATGAGGAAAGAGTGGGTATGAGAAGTGAAGTGGAATGAGGAGACGAGAATAGGTGAAGTAGCGGAAATAAGGGGTGAGGAAGTGAGGGAAAATAAGAAGAAGTAGGTTGAATTACTAGAAAGGAGGTTGAGTAGAAGAGGGAAAGTGGGACGGGAGGTAGGGGCAGTAAAGTGAGGAAAAGTAGTGGAAGTGAAGAGAAATGAGGGAAGAGGTAGTATGATAAGTGAGGTGGAATGAGGAGAGGGGAATAGCTAAAGTAGTAGGAATAAGGGGTGAGGAAGTGAGGGAAAATAGGAGGAAGTATGATGAATGATTAGAAATGAGGGTGAGTAGTAGAGGAAAAGTGAGGGTTTAGGAAGGGAAGTAGGGGAAGACAAAAGAAGTGAGGGGAGGAAAAGTAGGAGAGGTAAGGGAAATAAATAAAGGGGGAGTATGAGAAGTGAGGTGGAATGAGAAGAAGGTAATAGGTGAGGCAGGTTTAATAAGGGATGGGGAAGTGAGAGAAAATGAGAGGAAGTAGCGTGAATGATTATAAATGAGGGTGAGTAGGAGAGGGAAAGTAGAGGCTTGGGAAGGGAAATAGGGAAAGCGTGGGTATGTGAGGGAAGGAAAAGTATCAGAAGTAAGGGAAAATGAGGGAAGAGGGAGTATCAGAAGTGAGGTGGTATGAGGAGAAGAGAATATTTGAAGTAAAGGAAATAAAGAGTGAGGAAGTAAGGGAAAATAAGAGGAAGTAGGGTGAATGATTAGATATGAGGTTGAGTAGGAGAGGGAAAGTAAGGGCTTGGGAAGGGAGGTAGGGGAAGTAGGAAGAGGAAAAGTAGGTGAAGTACGGAAAAATAAGGGAAGGGGTTGTATGATAAGTGAAGTGGAATGAGGAGAGGGGAAAGGTAAAGTGAGGGCTTGGGAATAGAAGTAGAGGAAGCGAGGGGAAGTGAGAGGAGGAAACGTAGGAGAGGTAAGGAAAATGAGCGAAGGGGGAGTACGATAAACTAGGTGGAATCAGGAGAGAGGAATAGGTGAAGTAGGGGAAATAAGGGCTGAGGAAGTGAGGAAGAGAGGGGAAATGCAAGAAAGTAGGAGGAATGGTTAGAAATGAGGGTGAGTAGGAGAGGGAAAGTAATAGCTTGGAAGGGGAAGCAGGGGAAGGGAGGAGAGGGGGAAGTAGAAGGGAAAAATGGGGAAGGAGGGGGGGGGTCGACGTTTGAAGTGAGGGGAGGTTTGAAAAACTTAATTATTATTTTAATAGGCTAATATATAAAATAATAATAAAATTGTTACAAAAATGTGCTTACCTTTAAGTTTTGTAGCCAGAACTTCCTTTTCAACTTTCCAGCCTGTTGTTCAAATTGCGACGCTCCTTGTTGCAGTGCATCTAAAAACACAACAATTATTTATTTTACCTTTATAATTGTTATTAAAATATATATTTATAATCTAAAATTATTTTAATTATTCTTTCTAGTATTATACGCGTGCTGCAGTGCGCGCGAAACATTAATCAGTATTAGAATGTTAATTTTGAATGTTTCATTCCTTTTCGAATATTTTTTTTATTCTTTAAATTCTATTTATTATTTTTAATTATTTTGAATTGCTTGAAATGCTTTTAAATTCTTTCAAATCATTTTGAATTCTCTAAACTTCCTTAAAATCTTTTGAATTCCTGCGGATTCCCTAATATATCTGAAATAATTCAAATTCTCTAAATCATCTGAATTCCTTGGATAAAAAATATATTCCCTAAATTTATTTCAATATTTTAAAATCCTTGAAATTTTCTGAATTCCTGGAATTCCTTCAATCATTTGAATTTCTTAAATTCGTGTAAAACCCTGAGTTCGTGGAAATACCCGAATTCTGAGAATTCAGAATATTTCAGGGATTCAGGAAATTTCCTGAATTTCTGAAATTTATAAAATTTCCAGAATTTCTTAAATTTTCTGAATTCCGAGAATTCAAGGAATTCAGAAAATTTCAGGAATTCAAGGGATTAAAAAAATTCAAGGAATTCGGAAAAATTTCGAGGATTTTTGAACATTTCGGAAACTCACAAAATTCAGAGAATTAAAAGAATTTGAGGAATGCAGAATATGTAAAGAATTTAGAAAATTCAAGGATTTCAGTAAAATCCATAAATTCAAGGATTTTTGTAAATTCCGAGAATTTCAGGAATCTTAGAGCTTTTAGGGAATATAAGGAATTTAGAGAATTCGCGGACTTTAGAATATTCAAGGATTTCAGGAATTCAGAATATTCAAGGATTTCATGGAAGTCAAGGAATTCAGAGAATTTCGAATATTCCAGGAATTCAAGGATTTCATGGAAGTCAAGGAATTCAGAGAATTCAAAATATTCAAGGAATTTAGAGCATTCACGGAATTCAAGAATTTCAGGGAATTCCAGGGAATGCAGAGCATTAAGGGAATTTAAGGAATTCCTTTAATTGAAGAAGTTTAAGGAATTCATGAAATTCAGGGCATTCAAAGAATTCAGGAAATCTAATAAATTCAAAGAATTTCAGGAATTCAGATTATTCAATGAATTCAAGGAATGCAGAGAATACAAAGAATTTCAGGAATTTAGAATATTAAAAAATCCAGGAAATTCAGAATATTCAAGGATTTCAGGGATTTCAGAGAATTCAAGGAATTCAGAGATTTTCGAATATTCCAGGATTTCCAGGATTTCGTAGAAGTCAAGGAATTCAGAGAATTTAAAATATTCAAGGAATTTAGAGCATTCACGGAATCCAAGAATTTCAGGGAATTGCAGGGAATTCCAGAGAATTCACAGCATTAAGGGAATTCAAGGAATTAATTAAATTGAAGAAATTTAAGGAATTCATCAATGTTAAGAAGTTCAAATAATTCAGGGAATTCAAAGAATTCAGCAAATTTAGGGAATTCAAAGAATTTCAGGAATTCAAATTATTCAATGAATTCAAGAAATTCAGAGAATACAAAGAATTTCAGGAATTTAGAATATTAAAAGAATCCAGGAAATTCAGAATATTTCAGGATTTCAGGGATTTCATAGAATTCAAGGAATTCAGGGATTTTCGAATATTCCAGGAATTCCAGGATTTCATAGAATTCAAGGAATTCAGAGAATTCAAAATATTCAAGGAATTTAGAGCATTCACGGAATTCAAAAATTTCAGGGAATTCAGAGCATTAAGGGAATTCAAGGAATTAATTAAATTGAAGAAATTTAATAAATTCATAAAATTTAAGGAGTTCAAATAATTCAGGGAATTCAAAGAATTCAGGAAAGTTAAGGAATTCAAAAAATTTCAGGAATTCAGATTATTCAATGAATTCAAGGAATTCAGAGAATACAAAGAATGTCAGGAATTTGGAATATTGAAGGAATCCAGGCAATTCAGAATATTCAAGGATTTCAGGGATTTCAGAGAATTCAAGGAATTCAGAGATTTTAAGGAATTCAGCGAATTTGGAAAATTTTCATTTCTCTAATTATGAAAACTCTTAATTTTGAAGAAGGACCTGAAAAATTCTAATTTTGACTTTTTTTTGTATAATAAAGGTTTTTTCTTTATTTCAAATATTTTAAGCCATAAAAAAATTAAAAACTTATCAACTGAAAAAGAAAATTAAAATACATAGTAAGTACGTCAAATATATTTAATTCAAAAATATTAGTTTCCAATTATTAATTTCATTTTGTTGTATCCATTAAAATTCCTCGAAATCCCTTAAAATTCTTTATAATATTTGGAAATCCTTCGAAATTCCTTTCAATGTTTTGAAATCTTACGAAATCCCTTAAAATCCTTTGAAATCTTTAAAAATATGTGTTGAAATCCTCTCAAATCTCTTTAAATCAATCTCATAAAATCCCTAAAAAGCTTTAATTGATACAAATTTCATAGTTACTACGATTATTTCGGACAAATAATTTTTGAATAACAAGAAAAAATCTGCCTCAGCCCGGATTTGATAGCGGCGTTCTCGGTTCAAATCCCGACTGAGGCAATTTTTTTTCTTGTTCTTCAAAAATGATTTATGCCAAGGATTCGTTTTAATATCGAAATTTGTATTCATTAAAAATTTTAAAACTCGAACTTTAACATTTTTAAATGGTAATAACATCTTCCAAAAATGAATTAGACTAAAAAACTTTGGAAATCACGTTAAATTCCATAAAAGTTTTATAATTATTTGGAATACTTTCAAATCGCAGAAAATCTTTCAAATCTTTTGAAATTCCATGGGGGGGGGGGCTATAATTAAAAAAATTATCCTCGCGTA
>CAKNWT010331743.1:0-17868 GCA_932066315.1 Andricus coriarius
AATAACAGTGTCTAAAAGTCTAATTGCTAGGGGTCGATTACGTAACTTTTTAACTTAGTTTCCCCTTTCACTGCACTGAAAAATAATTGAAGGCAACTGTTGATAATCAATTGAAACAATTGAATGTATCAGCGGTAGTGGAATTGGAAGTGAAATGGGAAAGTTACGTAATTGACCCCCAGAGGATAAAAAATAACTCAACCCCACAATACAACAAAAGTTTCTTGTCCAGCAGGCTAGGCTAGACCACACTACCCTCAGGTATTTTGACCCGCTGAATCCTAATCCGGAAACAAAATAATTTCATCAGGTCAGGTTTTTTTATAAAATGAGTCTTTTTGAAATTTTTTTAAAAATAACAGAGAGCGGAAACTGACGTTCTAGGAACTTCTAGAGGGCTTAAATTAAAGTTTGAAGCTTGTAATTTAAGGTGATTATGTTAAAAAAATAATTTCCGTTGCCTATATCTTTAATTCAAAGAAATTTCTTTGGTTACGAAAAATGCTTGTTCTGTTCCAATAAAATTGTTTCTTTAACTTTAAATTATTTTCTTCATTTTAAAGTTATTTTTGGTTAAATGAAAAGAAATATTAATGAAACGGTTTCTTTAATTTAAAACAAATATTATTCTGAGTGACTCTGGAATTCTAAATCTTTCTGATGTTTACAATTTTCGAAACTGATCCATTTTGAAGATATTTACAATTGGAAACTCACCAACTTGTTTAATGTTGAATGTTCATAGTTTAAAATCATGAAATTTTGAGTGTCTGTTTGAAATGGGTCTATCTTAAAATTGTGCAATTAAAGATTCTTAAATTTTTAATTTGTACAATTTAAAAAGATATAATTCTGAATATTTCTTTTTCATAGTTCAATTTTGAAGATCTACCACTGAAAACTCTTTAATTCTTAAGATATTTAAATCAAAATCCCTAAATTTTGATTATTTTGAAGATTAAAAGTCAAAAATTTTCAATTCTGAAGCTTCCAAATAAGAAAATTTCAAATTTCGGAATTTTCAAAATAATACAACGAAAATGATCAAATTTTGATGATTTATATTTCAAGGGTATCTATTTTTTAATTGTTTTTTTCAATAGCTAAATTTTGAAGGTTTACAATTGAAAACTCTTTCATTTTAACGAGTTGCAATTCCAAATTGTTCAATTTTTAGGGATTACAATTGAGGCTGTGCGTCAAAAAGGAACCTAATTAACATTTGAATAAGTCACCTGCAACCGACGGCATTAGCAGCGCGGTGAATCTGGACTCAGGAAGAATCGCGGACGTTAAGCCATTTCGAGCGCGGATAACAATTGGATGGGTGACCGTTTTCTATGCACGTCTAAGTTATGTATTTACTGCGTTTAACTAATGTTGAGCGGGATGTTGGAAATCTGGTTTTGGGACGTCGAATGTCTACATTTAAACTCGACAGTCGGAAACCGTCTGGACTCGGGAAGGTGGTTTTCTGCAGTTTTTCTTTCCCCTGGTGAAACATACAGGCAAATGCAAGTACGTCTAATAAAGTCGGATGCATTCGCGAATTATAACTGGATGTGATTAAATTCATACAGCGACTTCAATATTTTATCAACAAGTTTGCAGTTTTCCATTTTACTTATTTATTCGCAATCGTTTTTTTTAACAAAAAGTAATTTGAACATGCCAGAAAAGCTAAAAGTGCAATCAAACATCGGGGTGTAGAATTCCACACGGGTCAACATCCGGGGTGTAGAATGGTCCAACGCAATCCAAACGGTTCGCGCCGGCCCTGCTAAGAACTAGTTTAAAAATCGCAAAGTTCTTGTATTAAAAAAATCGTAGCAGTGTCTGTGGCTTGCATGGAGATAATATCAAACATAACAGGCATAAGGGCAATTCATTACAGGCAAATCTGCACAAAGCCGGGCGGTTGCAGTCGAATTAGTCCTGGTGGTGACAGAAGCGCGCGCACAATGCTAGCAATACCGCTCCTGCCGGCCGGATGATGGAGGGGTTGATGGTGATGATGGTGTGCCTTCGTTTTTTGCCGGTCAAAAAGATGAATGGAATTGTGCTCGACCTTATATAAGGAGGCAACAGGGAGCAATGGGCATACATGCACACACATGCATACACACACAAATACACTCGCTCTATGAGTTCTATGATAGGTGTGGAACTGTGGGATAGGTAGTGTAGGTTTGATGTCGATGAGTACCATCGTCGTGTCGCGTCGCCTACACAGGAATCAACCCCTCCAAGTCGAGGGGTGGCTCCAGCCAACACCGTAAGATCCCGCCCTTTCGCAGGGGTAGGGAAGTTGGCCGACCAATCTCGCAAGGGACCACTTTGAAAAGCTACATCAAACCAGACCTTCCAAAAGTCTCTGTGGTTGATGACTGTCAGTCAGAATTCATTCAAGAGTGAGACGTAGAGAGCAACGGTGGCAGTGCTTTTGCATGCTCGCAGAAATAAAAGAGGGTAGCGGGCCTTCCTCTTGCAATTAGTTTCGGAAGCTTCTCATTGAGACTAAGGACAAGTCGAATATTTATATTTGCCAGCGGATAAATATATTTGTTTCGGTTTTTATTTAAACTAAGTGAATGTGCAGTGTGAAACGGACAGTTGTTCTCATTTTTGGAAGATAGAAGAATATTATTCACAATGCAGAGACAAGAGTCACCATTAAATCGCGTTTCCGTGAGCCAGCAGAAGATGCAACCATCCTCAAGTGAGTGCCATTCTCTGATATTTAAAGGTATTTAGTTATATATTTTTTGACCGAAAGGTATTGTTGCATAAAGTGAGAGCCTAGGAGCATTTTGAAGAAATTTAATTAGTTCACTCAGATAAAAATCCGGCTATTCAAATTGTTACATCTCTTCACACGTGTCACAAGAATATGTTATGATAAAGTTTGAATACGGCTTTGATTTAATGAATTTTAATCAGTATATTTAAGAAATTTTTAAGAATTATATTTGTGCTTCAAAGGCATTACCACTTTTTGGAACTTTTGTCCGGTCCATATTTTCTGCTTATAATTGTATCGACACTACTATTATACATAATTTAGTCTAAAGTATTATTCTGATTTAAATGGCTCATCAGTTCAAATAAAATTTGTGTTTCAATAAGAATTTGTTGAATGTTTAAAAAAAAAGAAAAATAGTTTGCAAGAAACTTGTTGAGTTTTAATTGGAGAAATCGACTATTATTTTGTTTGGCGTAAATAGAAATACTTTACTTATTTATCACGGAAAAAGTGAATTGGCGAATCTGCTATGCTACATAGATAGTAACGCGGCTTATCGTATGCATGTTTCCTATAATTTTTTAATTATCCTGTGTTAATTTCTGCAATGCAAGTTCTTATTTTAGTGTCGTTTTTTTACATCTGGTTTTTAAGCCCGTTTTTGGTCATAAAGCTAAATTTAAGCCCACTTTTTGTCTTAAAAGAAAACCGTAAGCCCTTTTTGGCTTAAAATAAGACCTATCGGTCTTAAACCAAGGCTGAGCTACTTAATCCACAACAGAATTTTTCTGTGTACATTTTTGAAAAAAATGCGTCCGAAAAGCCGCGTAGCTATCTTCCATTTAGTAGAATAAACAATAAATTTTTGTCTGGTATTTTAGTGAATTGTATCGATTTAAAACTCCTTTCATTTCTGGATAAATGATTCTTTTTAGATCTAGAATTTAAACAGTTGAAAGAATGTGTGCTTTTTGTCGACACCGTGAACTAGAAATATTTAAGAAATTTTTCAAGAATTAAATTCGATTTCTTAGAATGAAATAATTTTGTCGAATTTTCAGTCTCGAATGTAGAAAGATACTGCTAAAATAGTTACTGAAACATAACTTTTTCGTAAAATGAAAATTCCCCAAAAAAATAAAACAATCGAGAATGTTTATTCCCGAAATTAAAAAACCCAAATTCCTGAAATTGGCGTATTCCCGAATTAGTAAATTTCCGAATATCCTGTAAAGATTTTTCTAACCGAAAAAACCTATTGAGTATTTTTTTCCGCGAATTTAAAAGTTCATCAATTTACTGTTTTGCGAATTTGAAATTTTAGAAATCTACTATTTTCTGAATCTAAAATCTCGGCAATTCATTATTCACAGGAATTTGAAAATGCGGCATTTTCACTATTAAAAACTTTAAAATTTCGGGAATAAAAGTTTTCAGAAGTCTTTCTTTCTTGAGATTTCTGTATTCCTAATTTTTTTTCGGTATTAATCTACATTCAAGATTTTTAAAATTCGGAAAAATTACGCCGTCCCAACGCGTTGACTGAAAATTCGAGACAAAAATGTATTTGAAATACTTATTGCAATGAATGTAAGAAAAATTTGGTTTAAATAATTTCATTAAGACTGTGCACAATCTTGTTGAATGTATAATAACAGTAAAGGCTATATTTGTTAAAAATAAGCTGAAAATTCTACTATTTTTCAATTTTTCATCTACTGTGGTTGAAATTCAATCATTTTTGGTTGAAAATTCAATTATTTGGTTGAATTTCAGCATATATCTAACAGCGAATTAATCACTTTTCATCAAATATATTGGAACGAAATTTATCGTGCTATTAATTTATCGGTGCAAAAATGCAAAAATTTAGCCTTGATAATTAAAAGTTTTGGAACACAAAAGCTAGAAAGTAAACAAAGCGAGGCGGAAAAGCGGCTTCAATGTTTCCAGACGACGCCACCGCCCGTGATGCACGTCTGTGCCTCAGAAATCCAGTTAGAAATTGTCAAGATTCACAATTGGTGCAATATTGACCAATAATGGCCACCAATATAGTAAATATAAAATAACAAGTAATAATCTTTTAAATATTAAACAAAGGGGAATAAATTATAATTGTTATTATCAATTATCAACTGTTATTGACACCAATTTATAATTAATAACAAGAATGAATATTTCTTACATTGGTGATTGTATTTTTCAAACACGGGGTCCTATATTGGGCCGATATTGGCAAAAATCCTGCCGCCAATTATTTGTCCAATATTGGCAGCATTGGCTGCCAATATTGGACCAATCGTACAACTCCAACTAGGGAGCACAAATTTCGCAGATTTATCGCATTTAAAGTATTTTTCTATTTTTGAAATACATAGTAAAAAATTGAATTTTTTATGATAATTTCGTACATTTTTGCTTAGATTGCTTGGATTTCATGAAATTAATTGGAACTACACATTTGAATGTAAAATTGGCGAGGAATTAGAATTTTAGTGTCCCAGTCACTTTTTGAACAGTGGATAGATAACTAAATGTATGATTTTCAAAAATAAAAGTGGGCTATAAGTTTCTGCATGCGACTTTTACTGATTAAAGTTTAATTTCGCTGATTTAGCAGCTTGTATACGCTAATTTAAATTAGGGGTATACTCATCGCTGATTCATACACTGAGAATAACATAACTTGAATTAAAGAAATGCGGTACTGAAAATGTCCAATTAAATATTTTTTTGATTGAAGAAAATTTTTCCTATTTCCAGAAATCATGTTTATAAATGAAGAAATTATTCTTGTTTTAAGAAAAATATCTTTAGATAACAAAAAAAAGTGACTGTACGCATTCAGTACTACATTAACAAATTTCGTTTATGCCTGATGCATCAATTACTTTTGACGATTCTTATTCAGGACGTTTTGTAGTTTATTTCATTTCCAACATATCCCTAATGATAAAAAAAATTACTCAGAAAAAATTAATAATTTCCTTAAAACTGTTAAAAAATGTTTCAGATTTACTATTTTTGTCTCTTGAAAGGCTAATAAAATTCACCAAAATTATTTTAAAAATCTGATAACATCTTTCTTCACTTTCATAAGAAAAAGTGCTCTGGCCATAATTTAGTGAAAAAGCTGACCGTAAAATCACCTAACTTCGGACATTGTTCCAAACTTCGGACACCCAATTTTTTTGCTTCAACATAACCACATAGTATAAAAGCAATACAAATTTTGAAGCAAAGTTAGAAATGAAGTAAAATGCAAATTTTGTTTTCCAATAATAAGTATAAACAACAATTGTAGATTTGAGATGTTTTTTGCCAGTTTCAGTGGAATTATTCATTTTATTGGACTCAATTCTAAAACGACTAATTTCCCTAGATGATATTCATTGCAGTAATAAATTCATCAGCCATGAATGAAATGAATCAATTTTCTTGGCTGTTTAAAACTTTAATATGCTTGCGATAGCTAGATTACTTTTTTTATTTTCCTATCGGACTCAAATTTTCTGGATAAACGACTGGTTGCATGCAAAAAATGTTAGGCCTCGGTTAGTTATAAAATTATAAAAACGGTTTTCAAGCCACCCTAGCCTTCATGCAAAAGCTCACTTCTTTATATTTTTTTTATCAGAGAGGACTGTTTGGCTTATCATAAAAAAATATACGAAAAAAGTCTGAAATAATGAAAAGCTCACTCCCTTTTAGTTTTGTTCTCAAAGAGGACTCTGAAGTATCATACAAATAATGTATATTTTTGTCCCGTGGATCCCTTTTTAAATGATTTTCTATACTCAGTTACCCATATACAGTAGCTTGTAAGGTCACGCAAAGACCCTAATTTCATCTCGTGTGAAACAAAGAGCATGTGGCATTTAAACGACACTAGCCATCAGTGAGTGTTGAACGCGATACTACCCCCCGCAGGAACGCGCTCATCCATGAGAAAGTGTCGACAGATGTTTGAAATAATAGTATGTGGGACGAATCACCATGAGCGCCAACAGGTTGTAGCGGATGTCCCTATGTGAATCGAATAAGCGCCATTTGGTCAAGAATCAGTGCGCTTCGTATTATACTTAATTGAAAAAGCCAAGCTCAGTCCCTTTAACTCAAAATATGATTTTTAAATGTAGAAAAGTAAAAAGAAACTTAATGTGATCAAGGATATTGGTGTTTCATTTATTAAAACTTTAAATCAGAACAGAACGGATACGCTTCTTTCCTTTCACAACATTTGAAAGTGCAATCAAACTTATGTGTATCAAATTAAATTTAACAATTCGGGCTGTTCGAAATATGAATTAATGTTAACTACCATCAGCAGTAACTCAAGTGAATTTGACTTTAATATATGTCATGCGTCTAATTTATGTACACTGCACGTATATGTCAGATAAATAACAGTATATATACATGTAAAAGATGAGGGTGAATATAAAAAGTTGAAAACTGCTGTTTCACTTGCTTTCCCAAAGGGCATATATTCAAACCACATTAGTCACATTTGTACCCCAGCAAGCAGGTTTATCGATGAGAACATATAACGCATGTTGAACGACAACCCTAACCAGCCGTATCATCGAAAAAAGCCTAGTTGAAACAAACGTGGTTATCGAACTACTATTTGTGAAGCACATGTCGCGAAATTCCCATGCTCCGCTGCACCCTTCATGTGGCATCAGCGCGGCGCATCGGCATCACCACCCTCAACTAATGAGTAGAAACTGACACGCATCAAAAAGCACTTATAAACTCCCAAGTATATTAGATGACATGATTGCTAATGATTAATTCAAAGTTGAAATCAATATAGCCTCTTTTTACCTTTTTTTATGCGGAGGAAAAAATGACTTGAAAAAATAGTTTAAAATAGTTTTACCGATAATTCCAATTATATAATAATCAATGAATGAAAATATATTTCAAATTTTGTTGAATATATGTAGAGTTTACCTTCACCGTCTTTTGAATCGTATTTCATATGGAAAATGGTCAAGAATGGAAACGCAGTACGCGCATTTATAAGTATATAACAGAGCACGTAGTTCAATGATATAGGGTGAATGCATGCTCGCTCACCCTTCACGTATAAAAGGCAAAGTATGAGAAACTTATAGATATTTAACAAGACGGCACAGGGTCTCGACACGCAAACCAGTAACTCAATCAAAATTGCATTTGGCAAAGCCACGAAACAGGCGTGGCGAAAGGCGCATACGTTACAAGAAGTAAATTTTTTATGACATACGATGGGTATATATGATACACGACGCTCTTCATGCCGCGGTCTTCGTCGTCCCTTAAGGCGAAACCGAAATCAATTTTTACAAAAAGTAGTAATATAACACTGAGCGGAATACAGCATCACTGGAATATTATAAAAAATGGTTTTGGGTTTTAAGTAAAAACAAGTATATATGCAGTTCAAAATATTATATCTATGTATAATGCATATGTGAACACATATGCGAGGGTGGAGAAGACCGGATGTGATTCACACGAGGGTTAATAGAAAACTTTGGCATTTTTCGCCATCCGGTATCACGCCAATAGAATTTGAAGCAGTATAGGCTTTCTTTCCTCAGAAATGCATCATTAAGTTGACACTAAACGGGAAAAAGTTGACTCTCTTACTTATTTTGTTGTTTTTATTATGTAAACGGATTCCATATGATACCATCATTCAACCAACAAAACCCGTATAAATACCGTTTTTTTTGTGTCAACAAATCTGAATATCAAAGTTTTTTCAATTAATAGTGTAATATATCATTCAATAATGTCGTTGAAACATTCGATACAATAATTCAAGGCGTATGCAATTCAAAAATTTAACACGCCAATGAAAGAAAGCAGAATGCTGTATATTCTATCATGAATGCGCGACGATTCTAATAATATGGAAATATTTTTGAATCTGCTTGCGGAAAAATTCCTGTGCTCTATCTATAGATCCGTTTTTAACTACAATTATTTATTCACGTAGAACCGTTCTCTCGGCTGTCAGTGGAATCGAAAAGTCCCTTCAGCAGTGTAAACGGTTCTATTGTAACGGATCGTAAAAGAGTCGTCACGTCCACATAATAATCTCACACAGAATGCGGGTATTTTGAGTACGAATCCGTTTACGAGGGAAAACACGGATTTGAGAATGAAGGCAGGGGTGAATGGATCGATTTGTCGTTCTCCTCTCGACGTTGTCGTCACCGTTGTCGCCGTCGTCAAGTTGTCTTCATCATCTGCCTTCGAACCTGTTGTGTCGCTGAGCGCGCCTTGCCATCATTCCGCAGCAACGTGGGACTATGCTAGACGGCAGGTCGCGTTATAATAGGGTCCAAATCCTTGTCGCGAGCTCCGCCCCCGTCATTCAGACCAAGCCAGTAGATGAAACCTTGAATGGACTCTGAATAGACCGGATGTGGCTGCTGCATTCACCGACTAAGTGAGCAACCAGAAACACGACACTCGATCGTATCGCGATCTACCAATCGATTCTCTCAGCTTCTTTATTCTCTTTAGAGAACCACTTTTTTGTAGGATAAATGCTTTTAAAGCACCTACAAATACCTACCTTCTACCTTTCGACCCCTGTCCCTTCTAGGCCAAATATATTTATATCCTGTGCTCGATACTCGTCTCATCCGCGTTAAATATGCAAAGCGAAGAAACGCACGTCTTGCGCGACAACATATACAAACTAATGAAGTTCATTACTTCTACATGATACCCTTAAGCAAAATATTCTTTCGTTTCTTTCCTCAAATACAGAAAATATATAATCTTCTTTGTTTCAGGCCGCATCTTGTACGACATTCCCTGCAAGGTATGCCGTGATCACTCCTCCGGAAAACACTATGGCATCTTCGCCTGCGATGGATGTGCTGGATTCTTCAAAAGATCAATTCGACGAAATCGGCAGTACGTTTGCAAATCAAAGTCTGAAGGTGGCTGTATGGTCGACAAAACACACCGTAATCAGTGTCGTGCTTGTCGCTTGGCCAAATGTATTCAAGCTGGAATGAACAAAGATGGTAAGAACAATTAAAGAAATTTTCACATATTACGTATGTTTAATTATTAATTATTTTATTTATCAACCATTTTTTAATGTTACAGCTGTCCAGCATGAAAGGGGGCCACGAAACTCGACGTTACGTAGACAAATGGCGTTGTACTTGAAGGAGCCAGAAATGATGTCAAATCTGGTACGACCAACAAACGTTTCCGTCGCTGCAGCAGCCGCAGCTTTGGATCTTGCTCTCCCAAAATCTACAATGGATTCAAGAGTATCTGCTGCTAATAATGTCCCTCCACCCCATCACCATCCGCATTCACATCCAATGTATGCGCATGGCAACATCAACATGAACATGTGCAAGGTAAGAATGGTAAGAGGCATATTTCAATTTGTCCACTTATCAAGATTTTCTTTTGGATTACTTCAAAAACTGAATTTTAAATTAATTTTCTCTAAATTAATGTTGCAGATGCCTATTACTTCTGCTGGAATACCATTCGCCCCCGCCATCACTCCAGAATCTGTGTGTGAACAAGCGGCGCAACTACTTTTCCTGAATGTTCGTTGGGCAAGGGATTTAGCCTCAGGAACGAGTTTGTCAATGGAAGACCAACTGACGCTTTTAGAAGCTTCCTGGAGAGAACTCTTCTTACTTGCAGCAGCGCAAATATTACCCAACTTGGACCCAACTCCGCTTTTACCTCCAGGACCGCAAAGTCTAGCCTTGGCAATTCAAGTCAGTAGATTCCGCGACACTCTGTTAAGTTTTCATGCCATGAATCTGGATGCACATGAGTTTGCATGCATCAGAGCAATAGTTCTTCTTAAAGCTGGCCTTGAATGTGAGGTACCTAGTAGTCGAAGCAGTAATGGATCATCATCACCTAATACCGGAACCTCAACGGGCAAACTCAGAGATCCAGCGACTGTTGCAAGACTACGTGATAGTTTTCATCTGGCGCTCGGTCAACGTTTAAGTACTGCTGCGTATGGTACCCTCAGATTTGGAAAATTGCTCCTGTTACTACCCACCCTCCAATCCGTATCGGCAGGCACAATAGAAGAACTCTTCTTTAGACGGACAATTGGCGTCATCCCTATTGAAAAAATTATCGGTGACATGTATAAGAGCGCTTGATTATCACTCAGTTAGTTAAACCGAATAATTTCCGAAAGATTTAACAATTTCAATTCTAGAACGTTAAAATTCACTAACAGTGTATTTGAGACCAGTCGATTGCACAAATATTGTAATTAACCATGTGCTTTGTTATACAAGGCACAGCTTTTAATTACTGGTCCGTAATTTTTTTAAACAATTTAAGAATATTAATGTCGTAGAAGAAGAAAGTCTGTGATATAGACATATCACGATAAATTTCGTTACTAAAGCCCCGTTATGCATCACATGGGCCTTAAAGCATATTTTTTTATTATTGGATGCAAACGCAAAATTGTGCACAAAGTGCACTTGCTGCAATAACAAATTAAGCAAACATGTGTACCTAAGTATTTGTCTATTTACTAATACACTATATATATATATTTATATTGTGGGAGAGAAAGACAGAGAGAGATAAGGATACTTAACAAATTTTAGATGGTGCAAAACAGCAAGTGTCATTACTTTCACAAAAAAACGTTACGGCTTTTGTCGTAACAAAATTGAATAAAAACGCTGCAAAAAGTTAACAACTATATAAAAAGTTGCAAGTAATTGTCAACTTGTTTGCAAAGTTTTATCCAATTTTGATATGAAAAAGCACAAGGTTTTTATGTGTCTGTGATACTTGGAATATGTTTGACAAAACTTGTAGAAGTAAATAGACAACTTATATTATATAAAATGTATATAAATATAATGTAAAAATATATATTGCGATGTACACCTGGCCATTTTCGGGCCTTGTGCCTAACATATAAATATTGTATACTTGGATAAAAAAATTTTTAAACGAAAAATACATACTTTCAGTGTACTTTTAGCATTTAGAAATTTTAATTCGTTGGTATATTAACTGCAAAAATAGTTGCAATGCAATTCTATGTTTATAAATGTAATATTTTGATTAAGCATGACCTGCTTAGAATTGTATATAATATATAAATATATGTAGTGAATACATATATAAATAACAGTAAAAATAAAAATGTTATAAATTATACAGATGATAAATGTTTATTTACCTAAAATATACCTGTCCACATTAAATTAAGAATAAGAAGTAAAATATTTTTGAATTATCAGTTTTATTCATATTACTAAATGCGAGACATCTCATGGAAGCGTGAGAATGTTTTCACGATCTTGAAACCGATACTCACACAGGGTGTGCAGCAGCTAGAAATAAGTGACTTTTAGATTTCGCATGACTGATCGCTACAAAAATGTTGGCACTTGTCAACAAAAGGTCCTAAACTTGCGTACTTAAAGAGATTGGTTTGTTTACACCCCTATAATAAACGTTTTTTTCTTTTTATTCATGTATCAAAGTACTTATTGTATTATTGAATACTATAGGTATTTTTTAAAGTTCCTATATGCACATATCTAAATGTTAAGGAAATATTGCAAAAATCTTTGAAAGATAGGGGTAGTAAAAGCTGAAAATAATAAGAACGTTAAGGATGCATTTTTTATATATTCAAGATTAAACAGTACAATAAACAAATTGATCACTTTTGATTGCGATTTGTTGTTCTTTGTACAGCATCTCGTATTTCCTTCCAAAAGGGGGCTTCTATAGAATTAGCATATTATATAGACTGCGACGATGAAAAGGCAACCGCTCAAGACATCCACCAAAGCAACAAAGCACTATTTCTGAAGAAGGCTTTACCATTCAAGCGTAATGTGCTGACAAATTACTCAGGTAAACAATCCACCCTGAAGCTGAAGGTGTTTTCGAACCTGGATGCTATAAGTAGCTTCTGGCTTCGACTATAGAATATCGTTGTCAACGTGTTATGGATTTCTGCTAAGAAAATTTTTCACTTTAGAGATAAATCTATTGCAAAAAAAATGCATTCTGCGCAAATGGTTGGGCTGAGTCCACCTATTTAGGAAAACAAATACGTGTCCATTATGCAAATATTTTTTTGAATTAGAATTATCATCAGTCACACTACAAATGTCAATTTGCACACGATGAGAATGTTGTAAAAAGAAACTTCAACTTTTATACCTAAAGTGCACAATTGTGATAAAAAAATGTTGGGCATGTGAAAAATGGAATGTAAAAAACAGGTCATAATACCCTATATATGTGAATTCAACGCTGCCGGCAATTAGCATCTCGATTTAATAAAGTACTTGAGTACTAGCCGTATGCTAGCAGTTTGCAATTGTCGAGCCCTCCCCATCCCCAATGCTATGGGATCTGAAGAGGACGTAACTCTCGGCAGAAGCAATACACTGTAGCGTTTCCAGACGAGTGAATAATAATCCTTGGCTCCTCATACATTGCAGTTACCTAGTACCCATACATGCACACGTATTTAGGGCGTCGTTCCATAGCGACAACAACTTGAAGAAACAACGGAAACAACGACAAACCCGTAATGGGACCGTCATCCGAGAGCGGGACGTGAAAATTTGCTATTGTGGGGCGTCGCGACATTATTTCCTGCAAAAGAATTCCTGTACTTGAAATAAAAGAGTAGCAATGCTATTATACTTATACGATTAAAGAGAAATCGACAAGTGGTTCCCACCGAGCTGCGAGAGTGCACCTTGTCACCCCGAATCGCTGCCAACACCATTGCTCCATGCATACATTTACACATACATATCTGAATACTACAATTGCTGGACTGAATAATTGGAATCCGCGATTGCCGAGAGATTCGCATCTTTGTGGATGCATGGAGAAAACATTTGGGGTAACTTTGACCATATTATATGGATTTTCCGGAACGAGTGGAAAAATAAGGAAATTCTTATAGGAACATTTTATAGCAGATTTTACCAGAAATTTACTGTAAATAAATTTTTGGGAAAACTCTTGAAAATGTTCGGGGCTCAATGAACCCGATAATTTGTTAATTTTCTTAGAATTAATATCCCTGATATGTCCGGTATATTTTCAAGGTCGGGAAGGTTGCATAATGATGTTGGTAATTTTTAAATGCTTAGGGAATTTTCCCAATGATAATTTGGAAAAAATATCCGAAGAATTTCTGTAATGTTTTAAGTTATTTTGGGAATTTTACACAAAATAACTTTCATCGACATACAAAAATCCAAGCATTGTTAAAAAAATTGCAATACTTGATATACAAAAATTTAAATGTACCAATTGTTCCGAAGTTTAATGGTATAGTAATTATAATTTGACATAATATTATTTTAAAAGTAATTTTTTTTACTTCCACAATTTAAATAAAAATATTTCAACGAAAGTACAGTGAGTACTCATGCTGCAAAAATAGCATCAGATGATAGTCTTTAATATAGAGCATCATATCTTTTCATTATAACTATGGTGAAAAATTGTGGCTCACTTATATGGGTAATTGTCAAGTTGGAGGCAAACTTGAAGTCTCAGTAATATAACATTAACTTAGAAACCATAGTAATGATTTTTGTTTTAATTTAATAAATAGTGATTATCATCCTCTACAAAATGGTCATTTTTTTATTTGTGTTACTATTTACTTTAATTTAATAAAAGAACACCACAAACGCCATTACCGTGCGGCGCGGCGTCCCAACCTCATTTTGCACAAGGATAAACTGTTTCTCTCTTTTTTTTTAAACAGTAACCTGAAAAATTCTTAACGTATAAAGTTTGTAAACTTTATAAAAATATATATTTAATTTATACAGATTTTTGAAGTCAAATAAATAATATTCTAAGAACCTTAAAGTCTGTCCCTCGATTTTTGTCATTTCAGACGTCATTACCGTACGTCTTTTTTCTAGTAAAATATTGTTATTGCAATTGAGTAATAAATACAAAAATATTAAGCGTATCGTTTAATACAAGATTCTATTAAATTGAGCTTAAAATGTTAACTCTTTTTTTTGTGAATTCGATATTAAAACTGAAAAGTGCATTTTGACAACAAAAACATCATTACCGCACGTGAGTTAAAAACTAGTTTCGGAGTGAAAAAAATTATAAAAACCATTCCGATACTTGCTCAGTGGTGTTTTCTTTCATAGGTAGGTGACTTTTTATTATTAAAATCTGTTATTTTTTTATAAATATTAAAACAGGCTAAACTTCATCAATTTTCTCGCATCATTCCCGTACGGTACAATACTGCTTATATGCGCGTGCGCGTAGATCAAGTGGGCTGGTTTGTTTTCTGTTTCCTAACCTCTGTTTATAAATATAGAGATCTCAAGAATTGAGCTAAATAAGTTAATTAGAAAGGAAGAGAATAAGAGATGACAAATTATATTACAGCGCTGGTTGGTTGAATTTGTTATTGATAATATACTGTATGCTTTATGTAATTTTTATTCAAAATTGTGACAAATTAATGAATTCTGTAGGTTTCAAATTTTATATATAGCCAGTCTCAATCGCCTCAATAAAAAGTAGAACTTTTCTTGAAATAAAAAAAAATAGTTTTACATATTGCTCAAATTTGAAGAAATCTCGTGTAAGTTACAGACTGTATAATAAGAAAAAAGAATTTTTCCTGAATGGCATACGTTACAGTATTCGCTTTTGAACTTTATAAAAGCTCGCGCTCTCTTTCATCAAACTCCTATCCTCAAATCCATTTTCCGTATTTCATGTAAGAATTTAATTATTATTTCTTATTTTCAAAACTGCCCCTTTTGGATTAAAATTTTTTAGATGTGATAAGATCAATTTCCGTTATGAAATATTTAATTCATAATAATAATGTGATTGCCACTAAAAGGTACTAAAATTTGCCTAAAATTGGAAAATTACCCATATAATATTTAGATTTAATTTCTATTGTGAGATAACACACTATGCGGCACCAGCGGCATTAGTCCTGAACTACTGAATGTTACAAATCAGAAACTTACGATCTAAAGAAGTATTTATTTAGAATGATTCATTTCTTTTTCAGGAAATAAATGATAATGGTTCTTCCAACAAATGTTGAGAAAATATTATTGGTTCTCATTTTATTGAAGAAACTACCAATAGTAAATAGTTGACGAAAAATTCCCTATTTCGTTTCCAGTTTTTTCCGAATTTACTCTGGAAAAATATGGAAAAATTGCCAAAATGTTCTAAGGGGCTTCCTTATTTTCTAACTCATTTGGAAAATTTCGGTAAACAATAGAAAGATTCCCTGCAAAAACGATAATTTTCCACAAATATTGGAAAAATATTTGTTCAATTTTAACAGGAAAACTGCCAATGGTTGAGGGAATATTAACTCTTATATTTTGGGTAATTTTCACACTTTATACAGGTAAAATCACTAAAAAAGTACAGAAATTCCCAAAATGTCATGGTGCATCTTATTTATTTCCTAAGTGATTGAGAAAATTACCATTCACGATGGAAATATTATCTTCAGAAACCATAATATTTCCCAAATAATGGAAAAATGACCAATTTTATGGGAAAATAAATTTTCCTATCAAAAATAGGAAATGTTACCCACCAAATTTGTGTGGAATATTCCCGACAATACTTACAGTAGTATAATCATTACCAATGAGAACAGTTATTTATAGTTTTATGGTTTTAATTTCTCTTTAGGCAAAAGTTGCAATGCTGATTTAATCCTCATGCTGTAGGGCTCATTTTATTCCTTGAAAGATTCTCTACAAATGTAGTATTTACATTTTTATTCAAAAAATTGTATTAAAGCAAACGATTGTTTGTACAGTTAAAAATTTATAATTCATATATGAATTTTTTGAAATAAAAATGTACCAAAGAGAATTGTAGAAAATTTTTCAACAAGTAAAAAGAGCTATACAACATTAGCATTGAATCAGAATTGCAACTACCTAATGAGAAAGCAACAACATAAAACTCTAAATAATTATTGTTAAATAAACCATTTTCACCTGAAATTTTATTTTTACTAAAGTTCGCATTCAGTTTTCTACAAAAATATGTTACAATTAACAATGGGAATGATTTCCTTGATTTTATCAATCATGTTTAACAATGCTCATTTCTGAACTTGAGATAATTGTACATCATTAAAATATTTTAATATTTTAGCATTTCAATTCCTTAAATTATGAAATTATTGGCTGACCCAACAATTTGGTTCAAAAATTGCATGTTCCGTAGCGTGGAAATTTATATTTATAAATTTATATTTATAATAGTTAAACCCGCGTGGAAAAATTTCGTGGCGCTGTACTGTTTCTGTCTAGTCCGCCTTGAGTCGACACTGGCTGACTGTCCAGAGGCTAAACTGGGATGTAACGATCGGATCGACTAGTTTCTAGACAGATTGTCTATTTTGAAAAAAAAATCAATAATTAAATAATATAATAATTTTTTTACATAAACGTCTAATATACAATAAATTTTACGGTTAATTCAAAATATAAAAAAAAGTTTTTGTACACAAAAAATGAAAAAATGAGTTTCCACAAATTTCAATTCATTACATCGTAATTTTTATTTCAATAAAACATAAACAATTTTTAAACATTGAAAGTGATGAAAGTGATTGATGAGTAATTAATCATTGGAAATAATAAAGTTTGTATGATTATACTTGCGATCAGGCTACGAAATTATTATTGACTATAGTAATTGAAAAAATTAATTAGTTAGGCTTAATTATCATTTGCGCAATCAGTAAATAATTAGAATCAATTAAATAAATCATTTATGTTAACATTTGATTTTCTGGACCATAACCTTAAAAAACATAACCCTTAAAAAACCAAATTGTCCAACAAAATTGCACAAGAAGGCTTCAAAAGAATTGTTTCTCAAAAAAATGTTTTTAATAACAAATTACTCAAGAAAATCAATTTATGCAAAATAATTACACAAAAAGAGGTAAAATAAGAGAAATATGTTTTCAAATAACATTGTAAAACGGTTCATTTTGAAGACGGCATGAGAGGCATCTATTATTATTATTATTATTATTATTATACCATTAAGCCGTTTCCCTTTCGGGG
>CAKNWT010331746.1:0-14199 GCA_932066315.1 Andricus coriarius
TTATTTTGACTTTACAATATTTAAAATCAATTGAAAAATAAAACATAAATAATGAAAAATGAAACTGTAGAATCGGATTGTTTAAAACATTCCATAAGAATTCCTGAAAAACATCATCATTAAATATCTCAAGTCTTCATTACATGTATTTGAGGTGTGAATTTTTGAAAACAAAAATCAAGTCAAAGCTCCTAATAGCTGACGAGACCGAATAGTGAAGTCGGGCCACGGACGAGCTCGTTCTCGTGCATTTTCGGCTGTACACAAGGCTGGCCGACGTATCGCGTAACAGAGCCGGCCCACCGACACGCTACGTTTGCATGCGTTTCTCCCAGATGGGAAACTGGTGGGGGACGAAAAATCCCACGTTCTGGAGACTTTAGAACCGAACCGCAATAGAGTGCGGGCAAAAATGGGTTAGTACACGCGCTGCGGGCAAAAACGAGTTAAATCTTTAACTCGTTTTTGTCCGTAGCGCTCGAGCTAATTCGTTCTTGCGCTGAGGAATAATCAACCCGCTTTCGCTCCGACTCTTTTCTTACTCCGCTTTTGCTATCAGCCCCTCAAGTAATGTATCTAGAAGCTATCCATTTCGTAGAATAGCTTACAATCAACGTCATCAAAAGTTTGCAAAGAAAAGATTAACTTATTCAATTTTGTACGAATTTCAATATTTAAAGGTTTTACAATTCATTAAAAACGTTTCTTAAGTACCTGCAGCTACTAAATAACTTGTAATTTTTGATGAATTACGAATGGAAGGAGAGTTTGCATGCAAATTTTTCAAGTTTTCAATACTAAACATTTTTCAGTTTGAAAGTACAACGAAGCACCACGTCTTTTTGAAGTTTTCAAGGAATCATTCTCCTCGGTAATTATTGAAGTTTCAAATGTGTTGCCACTGGCTACCACTTTTGGTTTATCATAAAGTTATGGGCATGTTTCGGAGCCAATATCAATCTCGTGTTTTTCACGTGATAGCATATCTCTACAGAGAAATAGTTCAAAAAATTGTTGCCTTCTCCCTGAATTTGACTCTATACCTCTTTGTTTTTTATCCCGGTCAGTTTTTTTCCCAGTATGACATTTCACAGGTCGATATTAATTTTGTTAATTGGGGTTTTGTGTCAAAGTGAAAATCTCCAGTTTCAAGAAACGCGAAATTCTGATCGTTCTTTTTAACCCACCTGAACCCGAAGCTAAGCAGGATGATATTGAGGTGGCCCTTACTTTTATTCTACAAAAACAGAAATTGCAGCCTGGAGATCTTGAAGTCACTCAATTAAACGAATTGAATTCAAACTTTGACATTCCTGATTTTAGCATCTAAAAACTTAACTGTACACCAACAGACTTGGGTCGTCCAACTCTTTCATTTCATTCATCATTTCAGACGTCAAAACGTCGAACAGCAGGAGTAGTTTCAAATAAAAATAGAAATGATCCTATGAAACTCTCAAGTGCCTGCCGTTATGCAGCAGAAAAGTCAGCAGAAAAAGATTTGACTATATTTCTCAAGGAGATTCAAGAGACTTCTCCTGCGAAAATGAGGAAACTGATACAAGATTCAAAAGTACCTGAAAAATTAACTCCTGAATGTTAAATCGATCTCTTCGTAAAGCCGATTACATAAGTATGCATTGTTTATTAAAAGAGCATAGTGCTGATTTTTTCCCCGCGTATCAACACGTTAGAGCTGCCAAAGAATAATGCACATTACGGAAAGAACTTGTGTCAATTACTGATAATGAAGCTACAGTTTCACTTCAAAGATTCCTGAACCATATTACTAAGCGAATTCTCGACTTACAAACAGAAGTAATTCTTCAATATATTCACACCCAAAGTTTGACAGAATTGGGAGTAGTGTTAATGTGCTCTTGGGGTTTCGATGGGAGCTGAGATCATTATTTTTATAAGCAACAATACGAAAATACGCCTGATTCGGTTACAAATGATAAAAAGTTGTTTGCCGCAAACTCTCATTCCATTACGTTTATCAACTTCATTTAATGTAATATTATGGCATAATCAAGCATCACAACCCGCAACATCCTGACGTCCAATTAAGCTGAAATTTGTACATGAATCAGCCTATCATATGAATAATCATATGAATAACTATCAGTTAGTTAAAAAAAATTGATAACAGGATTGAGAAATTAGAAGCTTATGAACATTCTTCAGGCACTGCTTACATATCTCTTACATATTAAAAGTGAAAGCATGGCAAATAAGAAGCAAGGTGCAAAAGAGAATGTTTGCAAAATGAACAAGTGAAATCCAAAGAATTCTTTCGCAAAAATTAGGAATCAAAGTGGAGAAATCTAAAGCTGGTGGAAGCAAAACGACTAATGATGACAATACTGCTCGCCGAGCTTTCGAGTATCCTGAATTGCTGAGTGAACGTTTAAGACTAGATCATCAGATACTTTTCAACTTCAAGAAGATCTTAATAGCGTTATCCATTTAACTTCCAATAGACCATAATCCTTTTGACAAACTATGCAAGTACACTGCTGGAATATACATAAAAAACTAATCTTAGTACGCTATGCCTCAATCGGTTCACGAGATTCTTTTCCATGGCGCAGACATTGTCAAAAATAGTTTATTGCCTATAGGTATACTTGCAGAAGAAGCCTCTGTAGCGCGGAATAAGCATTAAAAGAAATACAGATATGGCCACAGCAGGAAAAACAGTAGGTATACAAATCTTTACCATTTGTTTTATAGGACGATGGACACTTCTGACCCGAAAATTTCTTCTTTTAGTCTCAAAGCACGGCTTCAGAAGAGAAAGCACACCCAATTACCTCCAGAAGTGCGCGATTTGCTTGTCGTTCCCAAAGATTTTATCATGTAGTGTGATGAAACAGATGCAGATGGTGACACTGATAGTGAAGAATCTGAAGAAGACTTGAACGGTCTCTCAGAAGTTTATTCTCTTCTAGATGAAAAAGAAATATCTTCAGAAGATCAACTTGAAGATAAGTAGATGACTAGTTACTCAAAATCATTTCCGCGCAAAACGTAGTCTCGATACACGTAATAAGCCGAAGTGATTTTAAGTAGATTAGTGTGTCATGTATATATGATATTCAAGAAATTTGTTTACTTTTCTTGTTGTAGGTTTTACAATAAGCCGAGACCTGGATTTAATAATGTACAGTTTTGTTCAGTTGAGTTACCTTCAGTTCAGTTTAGTTTAGTTCTGTTCAGTTCAAATTGTTTTTATTTATTTCCTTAAAAGAGTTTAATTATGAGAGGCAAGGGGGCTCACATCAAGAAGCAGCCCGAAAACGAATTTGATTTAAAACTAATTTATACGAATTTCGATCGCCATATGGAATCCGTTTTTTCAAATTTTGAAGTTTGGACGATGGATTTAAAATCAGCGACCCAAAAATCAACTAAGGAATGAGTTTTATGAAAAATAAATAATTTTCAATATATTTTTTCGCCATATTGAATCCAACATTTGGAATTTCGATCTTTGGATCTTTGGATCTGTGATTTTGAATTTTTTATGTTTTAATAACGGATTCGGAATCAGCGACCGAAAAAACAACTAGAAAATGAGTTTCATTCCTGTTGGATAGTTTTCTTATATGTTAGTTATTGTTATTATTGTAATTAGGATAGCTCACGATGATATATGGCACGTAGGGGTTGACAAGACCGTAGAGTTAATTTTAAGGGTGTATTGGTTTCCGGAATTACGAAAAAAGGTAAAGAAATACGTGGGAGCTTATTTAAAGCTTATTCTGTTGGTTCAGGCAAAAGTAAGGGAGAGATACATCTATGGGATCGGGGAAAACGTCCTTTTGAAGCCAGCTTTGTCGACCACTATGGGTGCTTGAGAAATGCGACCTTGGGTTATAAGAATGTATTCTTAATAATGGACGGTTCTACAAACATTGTTGTGTTTTACCCGGTGGAAAGTAAGTCTGCGAAAGAAACTATCAGTAAACTAGACAATTACATTCATCGTTATGGGAAATCGAGGAATTTAATTTCGGATCGGGGAAGTAGCTTTACGTCAGAGGAATTCGAGAAATTCACAAAAAATCACTTATAAAACACATCAAAATCGCAGCTGGTACTCCCCGTGCCAATGGTCCAGCAGAAAGAGCATTCTGATTTCTGAGGTCTACTCTAGCGGAGGTAGCAGGAACATCCGGTCTAAGAAAAAAGCTAATAGAGCTGTATACATACTTTTTCGATATTTTTTTCTGTGGATCTCAACTAAATACGCAGATTTTGTTGTATGAAAATGTTTTTTTATTGTTGCAAAATGATACTATACAACGGTGAGGAAGCTTCCCCTGTCTACTGCAACGTATTTTGCCCTGTATTTGAAAATCATGATAGGTAAATCATTGTAAGCCTATAATTATGTCCGTATCTTAAAGTATTTTCGTAAGGTAATAATACAATAATTCGCTATACAATAATACGTATAATTATACAACTACCAGTTGCTTGTAACATTTGGTTCATACTTCAGATGTAAAACAATATTACATTTCATTCTTACATTAACAAAAAATTAAATTAATGATGTGGAGGAATTTCGTTTACCTTTACTATTCTAAAATTCTTTTTCACAAGTTGATTTTTGCCTAGGGGAGACTCCTCAATTTCTGTTGCTGTCATATCTACAACCGCGCCGCTCTCCATGTTTATTTTCACTCGTTTATTAGAAATAAATCTTGGTGCATATAATCCACGAAGATGTCTATTATTACCGTCGAATATTGCAACTATGTCGCCAGTGGAGGTTGTTAAAACATTTTGTTCTTCGGTTGGCATGGGCTTCAAATGAAATAGTCCTACTCCGCCTAATTGAACTGCATTACTGTTAGGAAAGGTGTATCTTCGAATTTCAAATAGCCTTTCCGGATTCTTGTGGGGAATAAGCCGAATAAATTTAAGTTGATCAAGTCGATATCCATGAAAAAAAGAAGAACGCTGGCTGGAATGAGATCTGGACCTATCACGAAGAGGGGGTTGGGCAGGAGGAGCAGACCTTTCAGGAGAAATATGTCTGTCGGAAGAAGAAGAAGCTCCGTGGCGAGAAACACCAGGAATAGGGTCCCCATTAGGCAAGCACTCAAACTGGGAACTGAGATCTGCAAGGAGAAACAGAGAATTTCAGTTTCCTTTAGAGTAATAGTCATATGTTGGTATATCATGAACCCCTTGTGGCAATATTGTAACTTTTCACACATAAACTTCAAGCATTTTTCATCTTAAAATTGGAAAGAAATAATGCAGTAAGCTGAGAGCTACATTACAAGATGTGAATATAGTTGTAATCTCCAATATAATAGTAGTCAATCAACATAGTTTTCAACTATTTTAACGTTTTTATCGAATTCTGTCATAAATAATAGTCAAACAGGCACCTTATGCCTACAAAAAAGGTTTTTGTTGTCTATTATGACGCAAAAAACTTGTTCAAGTCTTTCCCTCCCGTAGTCTCACATCTCTGCTTCCCCTGACATCCCCTACTTCCTTCTTTCACCTCTACTTCCCCTCCCTGCACTTCAACCTTTCCTTGCAAAATTAGGTTCCCCTAATTTTCATTGTTTCACTCCCCTTACCTTTTGAGTGTCCTAAATTGTGAGTTGTGAGCTGTGATTTGTGAGTTAGAAGTCCCCCTCACTTCCTCTTTTTCCCGGAACCACGAAATCGTAAAAAGCCTAAGGTTATAGAATCTTTCACATAATATTATTATTAAGAAAGATTTCTGTTTATTTACAGAAACTCTTGCCTAAATTCAAAAGAATTTTTGCGCTCCTACGATTTCTGATCTGCATATAGCTTAAAAAATCACTTTATTGAAAAATGTCATGAGCATACATAGCTGGAATTTTCGAGTACTACGAACAGCCGTGCATATAATTTTCAAATTTGGCAACATACAAACATGCAGACAGACAAACACATTCGTAAAAACCTGTTTTTTGGGTCCAGGAGGTCTCAAAACGTGGACATTTAAAAAAAGATGGAGGGGTCAAATTTTAAAAATATACTTAAAATTAAAGATACGTCATATTATAATATTCACCCATGGAATTGAGGACTACAATCAAGAATAGGAAGAAAGTATGTGCATTCCTCATCTTTTAGAATCACAAAAAAACTGATTAATGTATGAAGAAGGAGTTTTTTTAACACTGTAACTAATGAATATACTTGTCCTTTATAATATTATCTCACACATGTTGTTGCTGTTATAGTCGACAGCTCATAAATATGAGGCGATAAGCTTTTTCTTCTGAGATATTTACATTTTACAGTAATTGTATTCTGGCATCACTAAACTTGCGAATATCAATTTTACTCAATATGTATTTTGAAAAGATTAAATACAGAGAGTGTCCCTATTTTGAATGCCCTAAAACTTAAGATACCTCACGCAAATACGGTCGAATTCTCGATCCATTTGGTCAACATGCATGTGCTTGGGAAGAATTGGAGGACACAAAAAACTAAAATATTTAACTAATTGGTTCAATTAATCAAATTGATTTAAAACTTTGAGAATTAAATTGATTTTGTAAGCGAGCAATATACATAATTTAAAATAAATATAAATATATGCATAATAATGATAAACATAATTTAAAATAAATCCAGACATTATAGTTCGAATGAATATTAAACAGAAGAATGAATATTAAACATCAGGTTTCTGATAAAATAGAGATAAAAATGTTACACAATAGCGTTCTTTTATTAAAATTAAATTCGCCACGTTTTCTTGTGTAAACTTAAATGGTAGTTTGTCCCATTTTCGGCATTTTGTTTGAAAAATAATTCAATGAATTTAACAGCTCGTATACGTTCTTGTAGGGTCTTAAACTGTATCATTTATAATATAAACCAATTTGTAGTGGAAATCATTTCTTCTAATAGTCTTGTCCTGATGAAGGCCTTCAATTTTTTATTATTGCAGGTTATTTTTTGATTTTATTTTCTTCTTTCACATGCGATTATTGTCAGATAAGTTTCAGTTGTTAAAAACAATTCTTTTTTTAACAAGTTTCTTAATTTTTACATTATTCTCTGAAGTTGCCTGAAATGTTTGAATTCTTAAAATCTCGGAATATGATACAGTTTCTTTTACTGTCTTAACATGATGCACTGCGGTTAAAACCTATTGTCCTGTGGACAATAACAACCTTTATGTTTAATAACAACCGGTGATAACCCGCGGCTCCATCCGTCTTGATAAAAAATATTCACATTTGCCTAGACGTTTGGTCAGGGGAAAAGAAAACTGTAGAATGCCACCTCCTGAGTTCAGTCGTTTTCTAGACAGTCGAGTTTAAAGTCAGACATTCGACCCTACCCATCGAATGCACATGATCATCCTCGGAATCACACCTACCGCGCAACATTAGTTAAAATACAGCGAAAACACAACTCGGCCGTAGGTCTCAGTTGGTCAACCATCCGAGTGATATACGCGCTCGAAATGGCTTGACACCTGGACACTTCCCGAGTCGAAATTCATTAATAAAGAATGAAGGGCTTAGAGGTTACATTAGATGATACTTAGATGGGAGGCCCTGAACGGTCACACGTGAGGATCTGTGGGCTTAGACGGTATAGGGTGCAAAGTGTATTGTACAATTTGTGACACAGCAGCGGTTGCCAAAAGGATTCAGACACAGTGTGGCACTATAAAGGACGTAAGTGCGATGCTTTAGGACGAGAAGAAATATCAACATCCAGGTTTCTCTCAAGCCCAAAGATCTGGCTTAACTGGATGGCGAGCTTCGTGAAAATTTGTTCGAAGAATCCAACCTGTGGACTATCAACTGCAGTGTGTATAATGCAGCAAGAACTTTGGCGGATGCAAACCGCAAAACAAAACCAACTGCTAATCATAAGACCAAAAGCCGAATGAGTTAACTCGGCATCAAGGTAGGGTGGACCAGACAGTACGCGTCCTGCATTTAGTGTGTGATTGACTACATAAAAGCTGGTAGGAATGTCACTGCCAGGTTCCGACAGTTCACGCGCGAACTGCCGATCTGTTATCCCACACTGAACAAGTCAAAGCTGCTGACCATCAGGCAGCATATTGTTGATAGAATACGGGATCTATCGAACGCTAGGAGAAGTCTAGAGCGGAGAGAGGGGTGGGTCAGAGAAAAATAACAGTTGTTTTCTGACCCATCTCGACTCTTCCAACACCCCCCAATTTCTGTCGACCACCCGTCCAAACCAGAGGAGGTCGAAGCATTTTGGAGAAAAGTCTACGACTCTGCAATGCCCTCATAACACCTAAGGAGGAATGCCCACCTATCACTACCAAAGAGGTGAAAAACGTATTATCAGGCATGAAGAACTATTCCGCTCCGGGATCAGATAGTATCAAGACCATTTGATAGAAGAAGTTTCGTTCAACCCACCAGGATCTGGCCCGCATTTTTACCTCACATCTAAAGTCGGAAGAGCCTATTCCGGAGTGGTTGATGGAAGGAGGCACAGTGCTTCTCCCGAAGATGGGCAACTTGTCTGACTCAAAGAATTGCAGGCCAATAAATTGTCTGAATACGCTGTACAAGATCTCCACAGCTATCTTAAATGATAGGATCTTTAAGACAATCGGACCTGTGTGGCGAGAGATGTATGAACAACGCAGCTCAAAGACAGGCGTCGCAGCATGTCGGGAAAATCTGCGCATCGATAGATGTGTCTGCAAAGATGCAACACCATACCAGCGCTACCTATCAATGTGCTGGATTCACCACGGGAAAGCTTTCGATTCACACATCGCGAGGTGCATCGAAAGATTGATGCCACTTCGGAAAAAAAGATTTACTATCTCATCTAGAAAACATCGTGTGACAACTGACAGCGTCCCCTTTCAAAGAGGTGTCTTTCATGGCGAAGACATGAGCCCCCTCCTCTTTTCTTTCACATTATCGCCACTAACTCGCGCACTTCGCCATTTCCGAGGGTACTTTTGCGGCAAAACTGGAAATTCAAAGCATTAAGTCATTCTTGTATTTGACATGGATAATTTCAAGACCTATGCCAAAAATAAAGAGTAACTAAATCTAGCTCTAAGGATTGTCAAAGAGTTCACTGTAGAGATTAAAATGGAGTTTGGGTTGGAAGAATGCGCCGAGGTTAATTTGAAGCAAGAAAAACTTAACGCCATCCCCGAAGACCCTGATCTCGTCGACAGAAGCGCTATACGGTATCTTGGCGCTGGAGAGATCTATGTATATACCTGGGTGTTCTATAAGGCCCCAGCCAGAACACAACATCAATTGAGAATTCCCTTCGATGCACATAAATACAAACGACTTATTCGACAGAATTAGTCCTCAGAACTGTCGACGAGGAATAAAGTATCTGATCGACATGGGGTTACGAAAAGTTATGCTCATGAACAAACGCATGCACCTTAAGTCGTCTGTTCCGCGACTTTAAACCTCATCCCGTCAAGGTGGTCAGGGAACAGGAAGAAGCGGACAAAGGAGCGTTTCTATTAAAAGCACGGAGAAGGCTGCTGTCACACTTGACCTTGACTTCATTATCAGGGTTGAACAGATCCTCGACAAGGGGATGCACGAAATCTTCCACATAAATGTGAAAGATTAGTCGTTGTCGTAGGAGCTAACGATTGCTTTCGTAAATTCACTTGGGTTGAAGACGCACACGGAGGGTTTCATTTTTGCGTTTTAAGATGGTGTCATTTTAAATGTAGTATACCTTCGCCATATGTCAAGCGAAGAAATTCTTGATGAAAGCTGCAGAGCATGTCATGCACATTCCGAGCACCTAGGACGCATACTATCTAGTTGTCCAACTAATGTGGAAACGAAGTACTCTTACGGGATTAGCCCTGACACCACTTCTCCAAAAGCCCCTAGGAAATAGACTCGATTGTACAAAATAAGAAGTGCCGCATATACTGGAACTTCATATTCTCGACAATTGTTTCTGTCGCGGACTCCAGGTTTGATACAGTTCGCCTTGGTTTCGAGAAACGAACCATATTCGTTATCGAATTTTCGGCACCAGCCAAGAAAAATATCACAGCCAAGAAGAATGAAGAGAAAGAGAGGTAAGGTAAATGTCCCATTAATCGTGACGGCACCAGTAATCGTGAAACTTGGTTATAGTTTGAATATATTGTTAAAAAAATGTGTTTAAAGTAACATTAAATGATAAAACCCACTTATTGTTAGCATTTTATAATAGCAAATAGAAGTTATATTCATTCAAATTAAATAAAAAGCAAGAAAATGGGCATAACGATTACTGGGATTAAGGTCACGATT
Organism: Andricus coriarius; assembly: GCA_932066315.1. NCBI lineage: Eukaryota > Metazoa > Arthropoda > Insecta > Hymenoptera > Cynipidae > Andricus > Andricus coriarius. The sequence goes on from CAKNWT010331746.1 coordinate 10,317, forward strand.
ACTGGGATTAAGGTCACGATTACTGGGACGTTTACCTTATAAAGACATTATAAGGACGTTGCAACGGGTACACCCGGAATATGCTGTTAAGCTAATTGTCCTGAACATCGGTGCTCTTGGAGGTGACGAGGTTTCACTGGTTAATAGTCTGAAAGGCATCCCTGCGTGTCAACGAAATGCTAATACATCATGGTATTGAGTCTATCTTAGACTGCAACCACCTATCTCACGGTCGTGAGACGTGGTTACAGCTGAAACTTTACCGCGATTTCGCCGCGAGCGGGTGCAATTTTGTAGAAATGACGACTGGAGAAACTGTGGGGAAATCTCGGTTTCAAAATCGGCAAAATAGATCCAAAACAACTTTAACTCTAGGGAGTCATCGTGGCTCAGATGGTATAGTGATTGTCCTTTGTTCCAATACTGCAGCCTTGGCAGCCACGCTGGCGCGGGTTCGATTCCCAAAGCAGGAAGCGAGGCTGGACGTGCTTTCTGAAAGTTTCGCTTCTGTCCCTTGGTAAAATACCCCAGAGATACCATACAGTTTTAAATTAACCCTACAGTACAGTCGCTAATAACCCTGGTAGTTGATGCGACTATAAACATTCAACTAATAAAAATAAAAAAACTTGAACTCTGTTACGTTTATTAAGTATGATTGCTAACGCTGGATCAATAAAACTACTGTCCTTCAAAATTATTTTTATAGTTTCTCGATGTTTATTTTAGTATTCGGCAACATCAAAATACGCGGTAGCTTTAATTAAAATATATTTTAAATTATGTTATCCATTAATTACATTCTCCCATTTATTCGAATTTTTAGTTTCTGTTGACAATTTTCACGCGGTACCTTTTTCCTAGATTTAGTGTGAAATGATTCTTTTTTGTCCTTAATGAATCAATAACTTGTGAATATACTGTTGATACTCTCAAGGACATGAAGTAACCTAAGGATATTCTTAGAATCAACCTTTTCCATCCATCTCGCAAGTACCTTGGCATATTTTTGGCATGCGGGTATGGCTTTGAGGTTAATAACCAATGATAGTTTCGCATCCCCGAGAACATCGATCACAAGGACCGGTATAATTTCATAAGTATTTTTATTTTTCTCTATCATTTAGTAGCAAAATATCCATTAAAATAAAGTAGTTTCTACAATTTTTAAAATTAATATTACCCCGAAATTAATTCAACATTTTTTGTGGCTTTTACATTGCTCTATTTACTAAATATATGTTTAGATTTAGTTATCTAATTTTCTGGATATTCTGACAGATTAAACAGTAAGTCAAAATAACAAAGACTTTAAGGAACGAATTCGAGTGTTCTAAATTATTGTTAAAAATATGACGTTAAGTGATTTGATGAAAAATTACAGAAAATGGTATAATCTCGTTTTATTACATTTTAATTGGCGTTCATTGTGATCGCAATCGTTCTTCAAGTACTATAAAACATAATTCATAGCATAAATTAAAATAAATATTAAGAGAGCTTCATCGGCCTTCATAAAATTTTAATTTTAAACAAGTGTTGATAACAAAAGCGTTGAAAGTAGGTACAGAGGTGGGGGAGGCAGACAAATCAAGACCTGATGATCTGTCTGAATTTAAAATTGTTCCCCAATAGGTATTGATGGAATCTTTTGACCGACCACAGTATAGCCAAGAATTCCTTTTCACTGGTTATGTGACTTTGTTCTGTCTTTTTCAATAGTCTTGATATAAACAAGCAAAGGTGTCCATTCTGTGATAGTATCGCACCGAATCCTTGGTTGTATGCATCTGTGGTATGCGCAAAAGATTCCTTGAAGTTCAGGAATCGTAGTATTTATGCTGAGCATAGGACGTTCTTTAATTTTTCAGAACATTCAGTGCATTTGGATGTGATGAATGCCAGTGGTGGAAGGCTCCTCAGGGGGCAATCCACCACGAGCGGTGCGCGCTTCTGGAGCCCTTGCGGTTCTGGACCCAATCTAGGGGCCCTGAATTAGCCTTCGAATGGCTGCGACGGGAATCCCCGTGATGCAGATTAATCTGCACCACAGAAAAGGCGCCTCGGTGGTTCTGGCCAGGCGCTTGTCAGAAGTGCAGGCAGGAATCGACCTAATCCAAGAACCCTGGTTATACAGGGAAAGGATTAGTGGCTTGTAATTTCGCCGCTAAGGTCGCTGATTACAAGAATGTGGAATGGGCCATAGGGTCCTTCTGTCCCTTTTATTCACCAGGGGCGGTGGCATTTATCCAGCGCTTTTACAAAAAGGCATGAATGTAGTCGTCCCTCCTCTGACGAAATTATTTAGGGCAAGTATAGCCCTTGAACACGTGCCGTTGGCATGGAAGGATGGAAGAGTTAAAGAAGCTGGTCGAAAAATACATTAGCGATGAGGTGCTTTTGCCCTACCTGCTGCGTAGAGGGCAGCATGCTATTCAGGCAGGCTGCTTGGTAGAAACTGTGCTTCATGCTGTTGTGGCGAAATTGGAGCAGCAGTTGGAACAAAAGGGGTATGCCGGAAAATACTCGAAGCCAGATAAGGTGAGGGCCTAGTAAGGGGAATAGCTCCACGGGGATGCCCACCGGGAGGGTTACGGTTGCCCTTCATGTGGTGCATTGTGTTGAACAGCCTTCTTCGAAGGCTAAATAAAGAGGGGTATTATACTCAGGGATATGCGAATGACTTTCTAATCCTAGACAAGGGGCTCATCTGGAAACACTGATGGGTCTTATGAGGTCGGCGCTGCGCTTCGTAGAGCTCTGGTGCGATAGCTTAGGGCTATCGGTAAATCCGCAAAATACGAACCTGGTGATTTTCGCGAAAAATTATAAAGTTTCAAAAGACTTTAGGATGTACAGGAGAGCCTTTGGGTTGAAGTGGGGTTTAGGGCATAAAATGCTTGCATGGCTCCACTCTGCCGTCCTAAAATCAAGGCTCTTACATGCGGCCGTGGTCTCGTGGCCATGGGCGGAACCTAAAATAATGCAGGACAGGCTGCGAAGATTACAAACGCTTGCCTTTAGGGGTTTGACAGGAGCAATGAGGACTACGCCCACAGTGGCAATCGAATTCATGCTCTGTGAAGAACCCCTATATGTTGCGATAACCGCTTGAGCAGCACACGCGATGGTCCACTCGCCTCCAAGGGGAAATCTGGTATACAGATGGCTCCAGGGGAGAGGAAGGGTCAGGGGCCGGAATTCATGACAGCAAGAGAGGGAACGGGATAGGGATCCCACTTGATCGACATTCTACTGTCTTTCAGGCGGAGGACTTGGCCGTCCTTCGCTGTGCTGAAACACTAATTGAAGAAAATGCTGCTGACAGACAGATTACGATCTGCCCAGAAAGCCAAGCAACACTAGTTGCAATAGGGAAACCAGGCATAAAACCAGAACTAGTTTGGGAATGCAGAAAGGCATTAAATCGACTCGCGGAAAGAAACAATGTGGCGTTCATATGGGTCCCTGGTCACACAGAGATCAAGGTCCTCGAAAAGGTGGGCCAGTTGGCAAAACGCGGCGCAACAAGTGAATACATAGGACCAGAACCGGTACTGGGAACAGCGTCTTGCTGTGTCGGTATGGCCATCAAAAGCTGGATCCTAACAAAACACCGGGAATACTCGGAATAATTCCAGGGTTGCCGTCAGGCAAAATCCATCCTTGGTTATACCTATAGGATGAACAGAACCAGGGAAATCCTGGGATTACCCAAGAAAGATGTAAGGACAGTGGTACGGATCCTTACTGGACATAACCACTTGAACTATTATATGCACAAAATAGGGTATAACCCCACGACAGGGTGCAGGAGATGCGGCAGGGATGACAAAACATTGCTGCATGTATTATGCCAGTGCCCGGCATTATCTAGGCTCAG
>CAKNWT010331750.1:5397-16369 GCA_932066315.1 Andricus coriarius
CAAGACCAGGTGTATAAACCGACAAGGGCAAATCTTATCAGAAAAAATAAAAATCATTGAAATTGTTTGCTACTTTAATATGAGCTAACATCATTTACATGAAGTAAGAGCTGTAGCTTTAATCACATAATTTTTGTAATCAAATTTTTTGGTGAAATCTTTAAGAATAACTTCTTCTTACAAAACAATCTTTCTTTTATCAGACAAAATTAATGATTTTTTTTGAAACTATTGCCCAAAAGAGACAACAGAAGAGGGAAACCAGTTTTTTGAATTTCTAAATAAATCGAACATTATTTTAGTTAAAAAAATTGATTTTCAACAAAAAAGGAACGAATATTCAATGAAATATTTAAATCTTCAATCAATGAAATATACCTTTAACAACATAGTTTAACTTTTTATGAAGTAGTTGAATTTTCAACTAAAATAAATGAATTCAGAATGATTAATTAATTCCTTTAATTTTCCACTAAAAGCAAATACTTTTCAACTAAAACCGATCAATTCAATTAAAAATATAATTTTCAAACGAAAAATGGAATAGTATCTTTGGTTGAAAGAATTAATTCTATACCCAAAAAAATAAAATTTCAATAAAATAGTTGAATTTTTTAAAAATTAATTTGCTTAATTAAAACTATTATATTTTGGATTGTATATTTATCTTTTTTAGTTGAAAGTTCAACTATTTAATTAAAAATTTATGTATAAATTTTATTGAAAATTCTACTTTTTGGGTAGAAAATTATTCTTCTTGGTTGAAAATTCAACTACTTGAATCAAAGTTGAACTACTTTGTTAAGAAATTATTTTCTGTTCGAGATGGATCAATTTGATTGATAATTGACATTTTTGATTAAAAATTGAACTATATTATTGGAAAAAATTGTTTTTTGGTTGAAGATTTATTTTTCAACTAAAAATTTATTTATCTTAATCAAAGATTCATCATTTTAGTTTGAAATTATTCTTTTTATTATCTATCTTTCTTATAGTTAAGCATTAAACTATTTTGTTAAAAGTTAATTTATTCTATTGAAAATTCGTCTTTTGGGGGTAAAAATGAATATACTTGGTCAAATATTCGACCATTTTTATAAAAAGTCTTTTTTTTGTGATAGATTCTTTATTTTAATTAAAAATTCATCTTTTTATTTGAAATTTTAACTATTTTGTTAAAAAATCGTTGTTTTCTGGTGAAAATTTATTTCTTAACTGAGAACTTAACTATTTCAGTTAAAGGTTCAAAAGTCCATCCCTTTGGTTGAAAATTTGACTATATTATTGAAAATTCTTTTTTTTTGTTGGTTGAGAATCAATTTTTAAACGAAAACTTAAATCTTCCATTTCTGGTGAAAAAATTTTGTCTTCGAGTCTTTTTTGGCAGAAAATTAATGTTTTTCCTTCGAAATTTTGCTTTTTTATGAAAATGTTTTTTTTTGTTTTTGGTTTGTAATACATTGTTTTAAACTGAAAATTGACTATTTTATTTTTAATTGTATACTTATCTTTTTTTTAGTTGAAAGTTAAAAATTTTTTTTTTGTTTGGTAGAAAATTATTTTTTCAGGTAGAAGATTCAACTAATTAGTTGAAAGATGCACTACATTGTTAAAAATTCATTGCTTGTTGTATATGCATAATTTTTTTTGAAAATTCAACTATTCCGTTTTTTTTTTTTTTTTTTTTTTTTTTTGAAAATTCATCTTTTTCTGTACAAAATTAACTTTGGCTGAAATCCATGCATTGTCAAATTACCATTTCCATGATTAAAGTACAGTTTTGTTAAATTAAATTTCTTATTTACCAAATTCTAGTTTGCAGTGAATTTCGAATTTGCTGATGTAGAACTTGACTATTAATTCAAATCCCGGAATGTGATCCCTAATCCTTGTAGACCTGAAATTTTTGTAGGGTTGTTCCAATAATTTTAGAAGACTCTGTTTTTAGCAATAACAAAATAAAGGAGTTTTATTCACAATAATTTCAAAATTATTTAAATAACATGTCTACATTTCTTATAAGCTACCACCTATCTACACGGTAACGGAAAAGATGGCGGGGAAAACAATTTCTTCCTTAGATTTAAAAATGTATAAAATATAATCGCTGTTCAGTTTATTAAATTAAGGTTTACAACAATTGCAAATATTTCCTACGCCTTAATGTTTAATTTCCATTCCCAATGAAAAAAGAGAGAGAGAGATGTACGAGAGCAACCGAAATAGTGATAGTTGTTACTAATTAATTCAATACACTCAGCATAACCCATTCTCATTCTACAATTTTTTGGAAACTTATTTCCTTATAACACTGATCACCTTACACTACACTGTTGATGAACCGTGATCTTCTGATGGCCTTGAAGCTCGTATGACACTTGGTATACCATGAAGTATCCTGGGAATGAAAAGCTGGACCTTAGGCTGGCTGTAGTACCTCCTTAGACATCCTGATCCCTGTGCTAGTTAAAGGATCGTTAGCAATTGTCTACTCAGACTTAGTTCTAGGGAAGACACTTGGTTTTCGATTATTAGATGAAGACGCCGCTTCCTTAGGCATCGATGGTATTTTTTCCAAAAAGGTGGTTGTGTTCTGGTTGTTCCGTTTATGTAGAGAGCACTTACGACAGAAGTTCAGATATCCCAAAGAAGCTATTATTAGCATCAAGTGACAGAAACAGAGCAGCTTCCCCATCACTGCCAGTGCTAAGCCCACATAAGTGCCTTGAATTAATAGTGACTGTTTTATTTTACTTTGTCGTTGTATAATTAGGTCATTTAGTTGTTGCTCAATTTGATCCAAAGCTTTGTAATTTGCGTCTTTGGGAACATCAGAGTACATTCTAGTAGAATGCAATACTTGTAGATAATAGGTCAATATGATGCGATTTTTCTGATAAAGTTGAAGGTTTTAAATAAACTAGGGGCTTGTAGATGGCAACTGTTGCACCCTTAGTTGATCCTAATCCCTGAATGGTCCTCTGAAGTCCTCATCTTGCATTCTGGATCTATTTGGATCAATCCAATCCCTTTCCCATTGAATGAGGGGAAAGCCTTCCAAAAAGGTGGGCGGTTGTAAGACACCATGATGTTGCCTAATCAAACCGTTGACAATTTCGAACTAGGCAGTAGTTCAGATTCACAGGACAGGAATCTTGCAGGCTCATACACCGGAAAGGTGCCATGACATATTATGTTTAGGTTTGCTCGGTTTCCTCTATTGAAATATAAAACAAATCAGAGTTTATACAGGCTTTCTCTATCCCGTTTCCCACGATGGACTATTGAACAGGAATAGAACGTATCCTATGAGGTTTGAGGTCTTCTCTAGTAGGGGCACATCTAAAAAGATTTTCAACTTTCCTTCTCGGCAAATGTTGCTGATTACATCGACTTTGGCAAGGTCCTCCACGTTTACTTCGGGTCCGTGCACAGCATTTGTACTGATGATAAGAAGTACGGGTGTAGTCTTCCTTTAAGCACCATGTGAATAACGTCGAAAGTTTAATAAGCTGATTGCTGATATTCTCCTGCTCCCATTTCGGTGGCATTGAGTAGTTTTGTCAATGGATAAGTATATTTTAATGTTGCAAGGGACCTAGAGATAGCATCTGTGGATCCAATAGCACGCACAAGCGACATTATAAATTCCTTCTCCTCAGCTCTATTAAGATTATCTATTCCAGAATCCATTGCTTGTCCATCATCGCACGTTAAAAGTCCGGCAATAACCCTGACAATCTTTCCTAAGAAGCCAAACAAAGGCGTTCTTCTTCTTCTCATTCATTTCGGTAGTTGGGTGGGAAACTTTCCATTGATAGTCTGCTCCAGCTCATTCTATTCTCGTTCGATGTCCTTTTGAAGTCATTCAGCAGCATCCATCTTAGTTTGTAGGTTGTACCCATCTATAATTTGTTGACAATTGTATTCGTATATTGTTCCCAAGTATTCAGGTAGGACCTTACATTTGGACTTGGCTGTGGAGGAAAAATCTTGTAGGCAATTTTTGTAGAAAGGCGTTGATCCTCTATATTTTAGCCCTTCTCATCGACCCAAGATACTCATAGTATACCACAGTACTAGATCCAAATTAAAGGTCACGGTAGAACTCGCTGATGTCCTCACAGGTGGAGCGAGGTGATTTGACAACGATAAGTTCAATTGTCCACAAGAGCGTCGCCTACATTCATTAACATTAAGTATAAGCGTTAATCACGCGTTTGACAAATTAATTCTTCCCTAAATCTAAAAAGGTGATTACTTTATCGCCAATCTTCGCGTTCAGTGGCCTAGCCTTTTCATCATAACGTACCTTCGACCTCTCTTTATCTTTACCATATTTTTAGCTGCAATGTTCTGAATTTAGGTTTCATCTAATTATAAAATCAGGCAGATAAAATCCATTGATTTCTAACCTCTCATCTGATGGAGAGGAACTGGACACACGCGTAATTTTTCTATATATTAGTTTGAAGGGGGTAAGGTTGGTTTATTCGTATACCGATGTATTATACACGAACATCTCGAAGGGTAGTTGAGTTAGTCCTTAGTTAACCTTTAGGTAAAATGTCTGAAGTATCTTAAGTTCAGTAGCTGTGATTTTTTCAGTGATCTGCCAGACTTTATCTTCTACCGAGCGTTAGTAATTGGAACGATAATAGGGTCGGAAGTACGTTATGTAAAATTCAGGTACCTGGAAAGAAAGGGCACAATCTAATAACAGTACAATATGATGTGAAAGAGTGTCTTTGGAACGCTCTGAGTCAGAATTTTTCACGCAGGCTGCTGGTGAACCCACGCTGGGCCAATCATGCAATTGTACTAAGTTTGCTGGTCAATTTTCGCATTTCCAATCATTAACTATATGAGTAACGTTGTAAGGTCATTTGGTGTTAACGCCGTAATCTCCCGTTACCTCTCTCTCTCTCGCTGTCTCTCTCTCTCTCTCTCTCTAGCGCTCCTCCCCGGAACTCGAATGGTATCCCACGAATTCAATTTTTTCTATTTTTTAACTCTGAAAAGGATTTAGAGTATTCGTCTATTCCCCTGTGGGCAATTCATCTCCAGATATCATCTTCGATGTCTAATTCCTTATCGGAGAAAGAGTAACAGTTTGTAATTTTTTATCGGGGAAATAAGTGATTGTTTCTGTTTTCGATTCTATTTTCTAACCCTGTAACCTTTTCCGATCCTATTTTTGTTGGGCATTATTTAACAAGGTGTTAGCTAGAGAATCGAATTCGTAGGGATCTTCGATTTCCGTAAAGATTTCTTCTCCTTGAGGCTGGGGGTCTACGAATCAGATGTTTACAGGGATGTTAACTGCTTCTTATGAGGCTTGTACTACCTGTTTGGTGTAATGAAACTTGTTACCTAGAAAACTATCTACTTTTATCTGCTGTTTGTGTTGCTCTTAGCGCCCTTCGATTTGTCTCTCTAACCCAAGTCTCTATAACCCAAGAGTCTCTAAGGCAACTTGCCCCAATATTCCGTTTACCCTGGGGTGCCCTAAGGGGGTAAGAGAAGAGATAACCTCGAAGGACAGGGTTGTACCGAACACTCTAATCTGTACGGAACCTATGGTTTGAAACCGGTATCCTACCACTGTATTTTCGATAGGGGTATGCCTCGTGAATCCTACCAAAAGCGCATCTTCCGAGATAAAGTTTAAATCGACGTTTGTGCACAGGGACAAACCTACATTTCCGTTACGGAATGCAGGAGAAAATATGCTGATTCCGGTAGGGGCCCGACTTTCGTACCCGACGCTCAAATCAGAAATAAGCGGAGGCATTAGTGCGGAAAAGGTTTTCACTAGCCTTGAGGATTTTCTAGTTTCCTTGTATACCGGATTATTAGTTTTAGATTTAGCGGATTATCTTAACTTAGGAATTGTTCCTAATTTTAGGTAATAGGAATAGAATCAGAAATACCCTTGAAGTAAATAATCAAAAATTGGACTAATTTATTTAAATTTTAAACGAAAATTATTAATCGCAAATCATTCAGGTGCAATCTTGTTCTCAGTGTAGGATTCGACTGGCCGTTAGGCTTGTCCAAACTTTTATTTTCGATTAATTATTTCAATTTAGGAAAATTATTCTAACAAGAGAACTGTACCTGAGTATTACTGACTAAATGAAACTCGGGAACACTTCTTCAGTCCGGAATCAGAAGCGATTTAGTCTAATATAAAAAAAAATTGAAGCAACAAATCTGGGAACATTTAGGTTCTGATGCTGACCCATAGGCTTTCAGCTTAAACCTTTGGGGATTCAACTAGAGGCTTTTCATTTCAGAACTTTATTTATTTCATAAAATCAGACAAGTTTCTTTCAGTTATCTATAAACCTGAAATAATTTTTCTATTTAATTCAAAATTAATTAAACTACTTGAAAACAATTAAGTTCTGTCCCATAGGCTTGCAGCTTGGACCTTAAGGGATGTTTCGACTGGCCGGTAGGTTTGTATAAACTTTTAGTTATTATTTGACCTTACAATTGTGTAGTCAGCAGTGCTTTTTTACGATTTTTTTAAGTACTAAATTATTTTCAATAAATTTCAGAAAAATGACCTTGAGAAAAAAGAGATCAAAAATCCCACCGCTGCCACCAAGTTTGTTACGAACAAGCACAATCAAAAAAAAAATGAAGCCTACCTTTATTTTTATGTGAAGAATTCAATTATTAATCCAACTTTCGAACTGGGAGCCCTAACCCTTTTAGTCCAGAAATTTTTTAGGGTTCAAATAATTTTAAAAGACTCTATTTTTGGGAAAAACAAAATTAGGGATTTTTTTTAGAAAATAGAAAACAATAGAAACTTAAATTATTTTTATGCAATAAAAGCGCGCTCTATTTTTACAAAGATCTTTTTTGACTTAGTCTAAAATCTAACCATTCGAGTGATTGAAGTACATTATTATTCATGCTAGCCAGGTTTAAAACCCGACAAGGGCAAATCTTATCAGAAAGAATGAAAGTCATTGAAGTTGTTTGCCACTTAAATGTGAGCTTGCATAATTTACATGATCAAAGAGCTCCAGTTTAAATTACACAATTTTGTAATTAGATTCATTCAGTGAAATCTTCAGGAACAGCTTTCCTTTAGAAAAAATTTTGTTTGCAAATTATATTTGACGAAATTGATGATTTTTTGAACTACCAAACTAAAGTGAAAAGTAAAAAGGGAAATTTTTTTTTCAATTTCTACAAAACTAATGCTACGAATTTTTGCTATATCTGGCTTCACATTGGTGTACATTAAAAAAAAAATCACAACAAAATGCATAAACTATCAAAGCAAGTAGTTAAACTGTTATCGAAAAACGGGCAATTTTTAGCAACAATGGAACAGTTAGGTTTTCGGTTAAAAAAATTAATTTTCAGCCAAAAATAGAATGAATTTTTAATAATATAGTTAAATATTTAAGCAAATAAATTCTAAATTAAAAAAAATTCAACAAAATAGTTGAATTCGCTCCTTTTTTGTTAAACAATTAATTTTTTAACTGGAAATTTAACTATTCTACTTTTTATTGTCAATTTATCTTATTCAGGTTGAATAATTCATGTAATTTGATGAAAATTCGTCTTTTTTATTAGATAATTAATGTTCTTACTTGAAAATTGAGCTTTTTGGTTAACATTTTTTTTCTTAATAAATTTTATTAACTAAAAGTTAAACTATTCCATATTTGGTTACGTATTTATCTTTTTTAGTTGAAAATTAAACTACTTGTTTCAAAGTTTAAGTACTTTGTTAAACATTAATTTTTTGTTAGAAATTTATCACGTTTTGTTGGTTGAATCCTCTTTTTTTTACCAGAAAAAAGACAAATTTTCAAAAATTTTAATAAAATAGTTGAATCATTAATCCATAAAATTAATATTTAACAAAGAAGTTTAATTTTCAATTAGTTGAATTTTTAACTAAAAATATTTAATTCATCATGAGAAGTTAAATAGTTGAATTTGCAACTAAGAACGATCAATTTTCAATTGAAAATATTATTTTTCAAACAAAAATAGTAAATTTACAACTTCAGTTGAAAAAATTAATTCTTAACTAAAAGAAATTAAATATTTTTGAAAATTGAAAATTAAAAATTCATCCATTTTGTTAAAAATTTATTTTTTGCAGAAGACACATTATTTTTGTTGGTAATTTATCTCTTTGACTGAAAATTTAACTATTTTGTTTATAAATCGTTTTTTTGTTTTCTTGAAAATTCAAGTTTTAACTAAAAATTTAACTATTCCAGTTGAAGATTTCTTATTAAAGCTTAAATTTTATCTCTTTAGTCAAGAACTTAACTATTTTGTTGAAAATTTATATTTCGAAAATGAAAATTCGAAAATGTGGTTGAACATTATTTAATTTCTTGAAAATTTGTCAATTTTTTTCAAAAATTAATTCACTTTGCACAAAATTGAACAATTTGCTTAAAAACCCATTTTTTCATTAAAGCTTCATTATTTTATTTGAAAATTCATCTCTTTGGTTAAAATAATAACTATTTTGTTGAAAATTTATATTTCGTAGAAAAAAATTCGAAAATGTGGTTGAAATTTATTTAATTTCTTGAAAATTTGTCCATTTTTTTCAAAAATTAATTTAGTTTGCACAAAATTGAACAATTTGCTTAAAACCCCATTTTTTCATTAAAGCTTCTTTACTTTGTTTGAAAATTCATCTTTTTATAAGTTTTTACCTCGTCTTTTTCTATCCTTTTTTAATATTTCGCTGTGGATTGCGTTGTCTCAGGAACATTTTCAAATTACTTAAAATATTTTGGTTTTTTGAAATCGAGTAAATTAATAATATTTTTTAGATAATTTTAGATATTAGTTAAAAATAAAAAAATATAATTTTTAAGGAATTATTCCAGAAGTCGCAAAGTAAAATAGTTTATGACAAATATTTAAAAATACGTTCACCTATTTATTTCAATGTCTTAACAAAAATTCTTTAACCGAAGTTGACTCTTCTCTCGTAAACGCGATATCAAGAAAGCAATAAACTTATTATTCCTCGTGTGTTTGCAATACTCGGACGGAAAAAAATTTATGGCTCAAGCAGAAAAATACTGAAAAATCGAATCAAGGTCCATTTAAAAATAAAAAAATTTCTACCAAGCGAGATGAATTATCAACCAAGAAAAATTATTTTGCAATCAAATACTTGAATTTTCAATAAATGAAAAAATTAGTTTTGAACCAATTGTGTCTGATCGTAGCTTGTGTCGTTTTTTTCAAAAATTGAATTTTTTTTTAAATTTTTTCTTTACGAATAAAACAAAAGGTATGCGTCCTATCGAAAAGTGATTCTTAACAAATTTGTAGATCCTTTTTGTGTGCATGTCTTTTTTTCTTATGGGAAATACGTGTCGAAATTCATGGGGCTTGCGGAACCTATAATTATATTGTTTTTAATTAAAAATTAGGAAAAATTAAAATTAAAAAAAAATGTTATTTAATAAATGCATTTTTATATCACCCTAATTTCCCACCATACAGTTGAACGTTTAATCAAAAGAGATGAATTTTCAACAAGATTGTTTAAATTTCAACCGAATCGTTAAATTTTCAAAAAATGGTATTATACTTATAACACAAACAGTTGTATTTTAAAAAAAAAACTTGAATCTTGCAGCATAGGTGGTTAAAAAATGAAATCGCTTTCAAAAATTTCTTAATGTTAAGTTTTGTTTTAAATACAAAATTATTTTAAAAAATTGAAAAATTGGCTATATTTTGCTTTTTATATTTTTATCTCTCATAGTTCCTTGTTGGGCATGTGTACAAAAAACCTGATATAAAACCCGACAAGGGCAAATATAATCATAAAAAATAAACTTCATTAAATCTGTTTGCATCATTTGCTTGCAACATTTGCTGACATCATTTAGGTGAAGAAAAAACTGTAGACTTAATCAGATATTTTTTTTAAACTCATTACATCCGTGAAATCCTCAAGTATAGGTTTTTCTTTTCAAAAATTCTTTGTTGCATATTTTTTTTGGCAAAATTTATGATTTTTAGGGTTTCGTAGCCCCGGGCTGAAACCCTTATAGTTTCGATCGGGTGTCCGTCCGTCCCTCAGTCAGTCAGTCAGTCAGTCAGTCAGTCAGTCAGTCAGTCTGTCCGTCCGCTAGTCTGTCCGCCAGCCCCTCAGTCCGTCCCTCATTCCGTCCATCCGTCAGACCGTCCGTCAGTCAGTCCGTTAGTCTGTCTATCAGTCCGCCAGCCCCTCAGTACGTTCATCCGTCCGTCCGTCCGTCAGCCCGTAAGTTATTCTGTCCGTCCCTCAGTCCGTCAGTCCGTTAGTCTGTCTGTCAGTCCGCAAGCCCCTCATTCCGTCCATCCGTCAGCCAGTCCGTCCCTCAGTCTGTCCGTCAGCCAGTCAGTCCGTCAGTAAGGCCGTTAGTCTGTCCGTTAGTCCGCCATCCCCTCAGTCAGTCCCTCAGTCCGTCCGTCAGTCAGTCCGTCCATCAGTCAGTCCCCTTCAGTCCACCAGTCCGTTCGTCAGTCCATCCGTCAATCCGTGAGTCCGTGCGTCAATCCGATTTAATTAAGTTCTTTTTAAAGAAAATAATTTCAAGAGATAATTAAAAAAATGTACAACAAAAATTTCATAAATTTTGTTTCAAAAGTATTTTTTATACATTTTTTGTTTGTGACATTTTTGTGCATAATTTCTTTTCAACAAATTTTTTTTTATAAAATTTTTGTTCAAAAATTATTTTTTACAAAATTAAGAGATATTTTTTTTCAAGATTTCTGTTTATTAACATCTTAGTAGGCCATGAAGCCCTTCCTTGAAGGCGCTCGGCACCTACTTTAACAATTCTTTCAAAATTCTTGCCCATTTATTTTATTTAGTCTTTTGACATTTGTTCCGGCAAGGGTGGCCCTTTTTTTTTAAATCGAAATTTTTTTGCCAGCACTTACTTTTTGTCGGACATGT
>CAKNWT010331753.1:7624-22174 GCA_932066315.1 Andricus coriarius
TGCAAAATCAAAACCTATGAAAAGGAAAAATTAGAAATGCGGCTTTCAACATTTACAGGGAGAACTCTAAAATTTTAACAATTTAAAATTACTGAAATTATTCATTTGCTGATGTATCAATTTCAGATATTTTATTATTTTTATATTTCAAACTCTATGCTTAATTTTAAATCTTGGTGTAGAATTAAGATTCATTCCTGAAACTTTCGAAAGAAATATTTTTCGATTTGAAATGATTTACTTGTTTAAATCTTCAAATAAAAATCGGACATCTTCCGGTGTGATATTTCTCTCTTTGCTTTATCCCGGTTTTCTCCCGGTGCAAGCTTCTCCCGATTCTCCCGGGTGGGTGGCTTTATTGTAACTCTTCGAGGAATTCCATCCTTCGCTAAAGCTGAAACATTGAGCGTATAATTAATTAAAAATAATTATTACCAAGATTTTTAATGGACAGCAGATAACATTACTCTGAAATGCTTTAAATACTTTTTTTTTAATTCAATACATAAAATTTTTAATTTACATTTTCGCTTATCTAAAATCCAAGTCACTACTATTCAGCAAACCTTCCTTGCGCTTTGCGATGACTCTAGCGAGGAAGACATTTTTGCGAACCTCAGCTTCTTCTGATTGTTCAGACGTGAATGTTAGCTTTTCTGATTACATTTTATTAAGGTAAGCCGCAGTCGCACGAAGCTACTGTTCTACACTCAGGCGAAGGAAATTATCCACTAAAGAGTCCTTGTGGAATCAGCAGGTAACAACATCAGATACCAATATTGGTATATTTTTATAGTATCCATTTTCTTCACTTCACTTCACAACATTATTTTCACATACAACAACAAACAAAGTTGCACAAACGTTTTGCTGCAACTCGCTGAGAAATAAGTTTTTCAGGTTATTTTGATTTATGTCATGATTCGCGCCGCAGTTTTTAAAAGTCAACCTTCCCTTGCCCCGCTCACCCGCTGACAACAGCAGCGCATGTAAAACTGGTCCGCGAACTAAATATAATTTCAATAGTAAGCGGCCGTCTACTTCCCATTGCGTTAACCGCCCCTGACATATATATACAACTATCACTCCACTTGCGTTGAGCACATAGATGATTTGCAGTTCGCTATAAATACTAGAAAAAACTCGACAACCCAATTTACCCCAGCATTCTTACATTTAGGCCGCGAATTAGAACCAATACAATCATTAAGAAAAAACATAGAAAACGATAGCGAAATCGAGTTCCAAAGCGTGGACAAATGGACAGATAGATTAAGAAAGTTACAAGTTATAAAAGAAGAAGTCCATAGAAATTCAGATAAAGCGAACGGAAGACAGGCTCATAATTATAACTTAAGGAGAAGACCCTTAGAATATAAAATAGGCGAGAGGGTGCTTAAGGTAGAAACAAAATTATCAAATAAGGCAGATAAAAATGCAGGTAAGCTTCACGAGAAGTATGAAGGCCCTTTCATGATCAAAAAGAAAATTTCACCAATCATCTACGAATTGAAGAGCCATAAGGGAACATATATAGGCGAATGAAACGTAAATGTTATTAAACTAGAACAGCTGGCACATGTATAGGTAAATAGACGCCTGAAATACGAGAAAACTTGGGATGAGATACTTTTACTCAAAATATGGCATATGGCAAAGGATCAATAGCATTAAGAATTCACACTGACTCTAAATACTTAATAGACTCCCGATAACCTAATTCACTAAATATTAAGACCAACAAAGACAGAAAAATTCGTTTCCCTTTCAGAACTATGGACTACTGCAAGCTGTGCTACAACAATATAAGGGAGCCTAACGTCATCTGCCACTTCAAAGACTGCAAAGCTATACAGTGGCTGATCTTGCGCAGAGGAGGAGTACCAGAAGAGGCACTAAAGTACCACCCCCCACCGACACATCAGACAATTGTTTCGGAGAGAAATGGCCCATAGAGAACAGGGAGAACCCAACAGAGAAGTGGACAGGAGAGAATCAAAATCAAGGAACAAATGCTTATTAGAGTAAAATTACAGCACGGACAGATAACGAAAAAGAGGAAATACGTAAATAATGGGAAGACCTGAGGAAGCCCTGAATAGCTCAAACTGCCCCTCAGTGAGCAGTGAGTCTGGGTAGCTCGAAACCCCCCCCCCCCCCCCCCCGCGGGGGGGGTCCCGGGTGCCCCTCCCCCTCCTTGAGGCCTCGGTGCAGGTTGTCGGCGATGTTTTTTGAAGTTAGAAAAAAACTCGAGCGTGATGGCAGAATTCTGACCTTGTATTCGGATTCAGCGACCCAAAACCCATAGGATTTCATGACTCTTGTCCATCGGACAACCTACTTTTTTGTGTGGAACTGTGTAATTTATTTCTTTAATTGAAAATTGCATCATTCTGTTGAAACTTCGTTTATTAATTTTGTACATTTTTTCAGTTCAAAGAGGCAGGGGTCGAAGCAGGGGTGGTGGCGTTCCAGCTATTCCGTTGCCAGCGGTAAATCCAGCGCCGCCACCACCCATGGGGCCACAGCTGCCACCCCCACCCCAGGGGCCACAGCTGTACATGCTACCCTCGCCGCGCCACCCGGATGGTGAAATGAGTGGGCTCCACAATCATCTGCAGTGGAGGAGCTGCAGCGACAACTGTTGCTGGAGCAAGAGCGAAGGCTCCAGCAGCAGAAGAACGAGGAGCTGCAGAGGCAGCAGGTGTGGCAGCAGCCGCCACCGCCAGTGTATTTGCAGTGGCGATTCTACCCAACGCAGATAGAGCAGCTGCAGCCGCAATACGGCGTGCCGTATTAGCCTACTCCCGCGGTGAAAAGATTGCAGGGCAAATTGCGAAAAGGGCTAAAGCTGTGGGTGTTGTCCTTCAAAGCCCTCAACCAACTGAATCAACTGTGAGTACCATCGTGTCCTTGACCTCATGGAAAACAGACAGTTTGTCCAATACCATAGATGATGCTCTTGCAGCGTGCATATGTTTTACAATTGATCGGAAGGCGTGCCGTATTGCGTCTGCAATTGTATTATATAATTAAAAAACGTAACATTTATATCTAAATAATTTCGCTTCATCATACAATTTATTTCTGCATGTATCTAAATATTATTGATGTTTAATGACAATTATAATTTCAATTATATTTCGACAAGAATTATCATGCAATTTTTTTGCATATTCACTAATTTTTCAAAATTGTAAGAAAATTTTCGAGTCATTGAAAAATATTGTTCGTAATTAGGGACGTTAGAAATATTAACAATGATTCGAATTTTTCCTAATATTTCGTTAAATCCTACCAAAAAAAAATGTCTGTAAAATCTTTTAGGTTCTTTTTTTACACATCAGAAATAGAGTACTTACATTTTCAGTTCCTACAATTCATTTTCAACTAAACATTTTTTTCCCAAATAGTTTCTAGAAACTGGACGAGATGCTAGGGTACCTGCAAGGCCAGCGGAGGGGGAGGGGCCAGGGGGGGGGGTTGTTGTCGGTACTAGGTTTCAGAGTATTTAATAATTCAATAATATTAAATAATTATTGTAATATAGAATTATTTAATTATGAAAAATGTTTAAAAATGCTTGCACAATTTTTCTTTACAGACCTACTCCTGATAGAATTAAGCCATGTTCCTTTTAGGTAAGCACGACTCACTCGGAGAGGAAGGGGCTAACACTCTCGTTTCACAACACTGCTTCGACTCAGGTCGGTAATCAATCTCTAGCGATCACCCCAGGAGGAGAGTTTTACCAAGTCAGCATGTAAAGCTCTAAACTCGCGTAATTTTGTCTAAATTGAAAAAATATCATGTATTGAAACACTTTTCATCAATAATTTCGCATTTGACCATTTTTCCAAGCATAGACTATTTTCTTAGCGAAATCAACTAAACATGTATTTCCAATCACTTTTTGCTATAATACGATGGTCATGGATAAGAACAGGTAATTATTTAAATCTTTTTTACGTATCGACTCGTTATACCTTGTTATACAAAGAGTGCTATTAGCCACACTGTGCATCGTGGTGAAAAAATTTGAGTTTCAAATGTTTCTTAAATTACACGAGATTCATGTATTCCACAATTCTATGCGCAACAAATTTTGTTATACGGGTATTTTTTTAACTTGAGATATCAAAATATCTCGAGAAATACGCATCCTATGAAAAATTATACGAAATGAAAACGTTTTATTTTCGAGGGGGAAAAGCGACTTTAATCAAATCGACCCCCCCCCCCCCCCGGAGGCAGGGGGGGTCACTTTGTAATTTTAAATGGGAACCCCAATTTTTATTCAAAGATTGAGATTCTTCTTCATGAAATACGTAAGTTTTATTCGAAATTTTTTTTCGATACGCGAAAAAAATCCACCCCTCATGTCTCCTGTGTGGTGGGGTGGGGTACATTTTGTTCAAAGTCGCTTTTCCCCCTCGAAACTAAAAAGTTTTCATTACCGATATTTTTTCCATAGGAAGCGTATGATTTTACAATATTTCGATGTCTCAAGTTAAAAAAAAAACACCTTGCATATAGTATGAATATAAATAATATATTCTTTATTCATACTACGTCACTAATTAAGTTCATAAAGAATTGTGAAAAATCTAGATTTTATATAATTTTTGTTACCTACTAGTTTCTCAAATATTTCATGACCAAATAATTTTTCTGAAAGTTTTAAAAAATAAAAATTTTTATTTTTTTGAAAGGTTTGAAAAATTAAAACTTCGATTTTTTTGAAACTTTTGAAAAATTAAAATTTTAAGTTTTTTGAAACTTTTGAAAATTTAGAATTTTCTTAGCAAGTTGGTCAGAAGTTAAACTACTTTGTTGAAAATTCCGTTTTTTATGAAGATTCATAATTTTAGTTGAAAATTCATCTCCTTGGTACATGTAAACACCTTGAGCGGAATTCGTTCTGAGATTTGAACCCGAAGGATCCTTTTTTTGGTACAAATTACCAGGACTTGAA
Source organism: Andricus coriarius (assembly GCA_932066315.1). NCBI lineage: Eukaryota > Metazoa > Arthropoda > Insecta > Hymenoptera > Cynipidae > Andricus > Andricus coriarius. The sequence continues at coordinate 12,600 of CAKNWT010331753.1, forward strand.
ATAAAAAATATTTTATTTCAAGTATTTAAACTAAGTAATTACAGATAGTTGTTCACGAATAAATTTTTGCAACATTAATAATAGATATTTTCCATCAATTTGTACTTCTTTACTAATACAATTTATTTATAGCTAATAATGACAAATAAATTAAAAGCATTCAAAATTAAAGAGTTTTTTATTGAAGATTTAATCTTAAAATTCCAAAAATAAAAACATTTTAAAATGTCAAAAATTGAAATATTTGTAAATTAGAATTTTTTTAAATGGATCACTAAAAATGTTAAGCAATTGAAAAGCTCGCTCAAGTTATTTCTTATATTCATTTTGAAAGGTAAGGTGTATTTTTTCAAACAATGCGGATATTATTAATAAAAAGGTTGCTATCGCAACTGATGTGGAAAAAAGTTTTTGCATTGGTATTAACAGAGCAAAAAATCATTCAAATATATTGGACAAAAAATAATTTTTGTGGGAGTTTTGAGGGTTATAAGGAAAATCGAAAAAGTCGTTTTCCTTGAGAACGGCTTGACCGACTTTGATGAGCAAAAAATATATTTGATCCTCAAAAGGATCGAAGAGGTAGAGCATAGTTAGAAAAATAAAAACCGGGAGTGCACCGTACACTGAGTGTTGAACATTGTGAAATGGGTATGTGGAGCAAGGACTATTACAACAACAAAAATGTTGGTGCTTCCGAATTTAGCTGACACCCAATGAAGAGTTCAAGATGTCACAATCTGGATGATAAATGTACTAAAATAGTGCTCAATTATCGTGAGTCAACGCCTCTTATGGATCGGGGTGCTTGATGAACCACTGACAGATCTAAGGCTAAAATGTTTCTTACAAATTGCCAAAACGAATGACAAACTACTTAAAGTAACAAAGTTTCCTACTAAGGAGTCTGAGTAGTCTGTGAACTCAATATAATACAGTGTCGACGAATGAATACAAATCAATGAGTAAAAATTAAATGATGTGATGTATCATCTATCAGAAGCAGTGGTGCTAACGGACCGCGACTTTTTCAACTGCGCAGGCATCGCGCAATGGTGGACTAAGGAAGAAAATTGATGTTCTCTTTGTCACTCCTTCTTTACGCGACGCCTGCGCAGTTGAAAAAGGCGCGGTCTGTTAACACCACTGATCAGAAGGGAAACGAACCGTGAACGCAGATGTTGGTTATTGAAGAATGAAAAAACAAGTGAATGTTGCTGAAACAGTTGAAGTGACGGAACAAATGAATACCGATTAAACAGTTGGTCACGAAACAAATCCTGCGACGCTGAAAATAGCTTTCAACTCCAGAAAAGGAACAGACGTTATTGGAGAATGAACAAACAAGTGAATGTTGCTGAAACAGTTAAAGTGGCGGAACAAATGAATATCGTTGAAACAGTTGGCGAAGAAGCAAATGCTTGAACGTAGGAAAGGTCTTCCAACTCCAGTGAAGGAACATACGTTATTGAAGAATGAACAAACAACGAAAAAACGAGTCAATGTTGCTGAAACAGTTGAAGTGACGGAACAAATAAATATCGATGAAACAGTTGGTCACGAAACAAATTCTGCTACGCTGAAAATAGCTTTCAACTCCAGAAAAGGAACAGACGTTATTGGAGAATGAACAAGTAAGTGAATGTTGCTGAAACAGTTGAAATGGTGGAACAAATGAATATTGCTGAAACAGTTGGTGTAGAAGCAAATACTGTAACGCAGGAAAGGTCTTTCAACTCTAGTGAAGGAACAAATGTTATTGAAAATGCTGCGACGCTACGAATTCTCAGAAGGCAACGCTCAGCGAAGAAAGGGACCTAATGCGTCGAAGCTGAATTTCACAGGAAGGGCGATCGTAGCAGAGCCTGCAAGCCAGCATTTGAGTAGTGGGGATGCGTCTACGAAAAGCACCACCTCCAATCTTTAAGGCACGAGCCAGTGGAGCTCACGGACACGTCGCGTATAGCTGTAGTGGTAAGTGGTGGGGCAACCTTTGGTAGGCTTCTCTTTCGGTCTCCGCATTAGGTCCCTTTCTTCGCGGACGGTCACATTTCTAGATTTTGTAGTACTCAACCTCATTTTTTGTGATAGTCGTTGCTCTACACACCCAATACACAATGTTTAACACCCAGTGTATTGTGCACTAACGGTTTCTATTTTTTCTAACTATGCTCTACCGCTCTTCGATCCTTTTGGGGATCAAACATGTTTTAGGACATGAATTAAATATTTCTTCGGAGAAAGATGAAAGTGGTACTCGAGAAAACAACCTACATAAAAATTTCAAAAATTTTTTTAAATTTTATATTTGTCGAAAAAAGTTGATAAATTTTTCCCCGCATCCTACTATTGTGTCCTATAACATATTTTTGCTGATCAAAATCGGTCAAGCAGTTCTCAAGAAAAACGATTTTTTTATTTTCCTTCTAACCCCCATAACTCCCACAAAAATAATTTCAGGGAGATAATAGTCCAGGGTATTGCGCTACCGATTGATGCCATCTTATGATGAAAATATGGACCTGATCGGGACGGGGGCAGCACACACATGCATTGTAATTTATTTTCGTATTTTCATGCATATCTTTCACACCTTTTTCCGAATCCTCCCCCGACAAATGGCGTTTTTGTCTTAATCATATTTAGAGGTTCCGCAAGCCCCATGAAGTTTAGCACGTATTTGAATCGGAATATCACCCCCATCTGTTTTTTAGGGTTCCAAAAATGTCACATAAGGGAAAAATGGCTTTTTAAAATAAAAATTGTTTATAATACATAAAATGCTACTTTATACAGATAACTAGAAGATCACATTAATTGTTAGAACAAGTTATTTTTTTTTGCAATTTTGTCTTAGAATAGATTTTAAAAGTCGCGGTTTTTCCGAATTTTCGCAACTAACCTTTTGATTAGAGCGAGGCAATAATCAAGTAAATTTAACAAAAATAATTTTTCAAACAATTTATTATTATTAATAATAATATTTTCTCCGATAATTCTACAAGGATGCAGCTTTGTCTCAAATTTTCCACTTTTTGTCGAATTTTCCATTAGATTGATGTAATAACAAATTCGAGTAAACAAACATAATTGTTCAAAAAATTCATTATTATTGATTATGATTATCTTTTCTTGGATAATTAAAAATTTGCTATTTTTTAAAAAAATTTTGCTTTGCTTGATCTTTTTAGTTATGAAAAAGTAATAAATAAGCAATAGAAAAGATAATTTCTTAAACAATCTCCTTATTTTTTCTTAATATATTTGTCTGAAATAAAATAGATATTTGAAATATTCTGTAAAGTTTTCTATATGAATCATATTAAATATAAATTCTCCTTGAGAGCCTTCTTGTTTAAATTAATGTTCATATATATTATTTGTGGGCATCTGCATGAAAAGAGCCCTTGCGGTCGGTTCTAGTTTGAGAGATATTCGCTTTTTTTTTAAGTCAGGGTCAAAATGATTATTTTCTTATATAAGTGGGGATTGATATTAAGACCTATACTGAATCTTTGGACACTATATTGATGTTCTGAAAGCAAGCGGAAATGGGTCTATTTCACTTTCAAATAAAAATGCGCTTTTCTCTAAAAGCGATTTTTTGAAGTTCCAACTACAAGAATTCCCCAGCGACTCGATTTTCAACTTAAAGAGATTGCCTTGGACTTAAAACGCCGCAGACTTATCCGGCTATATAATTCTGTATGTAACTCCGTACCCGTGATAAAGGGCCCCTTTCATACGGACGTCCACAATTTGTTTTCAACTAAAAATTTAAAGAAAAGCTGAAAAATTCTAACAAGATGGTTATAAGCCACAATAAGTATTTAAACAATTATTTTTGTTGAATTTGATTTATTATGAACACACACCGAATGAAAAGTAGACGAAAAGTTGAAATTTTCAACAAAAAAATGCAACTTACTGACAGTATTCAAAGAGAATATTATTAAAAACAATACTAAATTGTTTAAAGAATTATGTTTGTTAACTACAATATCGAGGCATTTTATTTCTCAGATACCCTTTTGCCCCTTATCCCCTAATATCAGCCCCCCCCACCAACAAAATTTCTAGATACGCCACTGGCGCGGCTCTTTAGACTGATTTATGTAACATACATATCTCATAGGAAAAATCTGAAGCCAGTATAATCGACGAGATAAAGCACGAGTTTAGCACTAGAATAGTCATCAGTTAAACTAACAACCCAATTCTTTGTCAATACAATAACCAGTTTTTCCTCTGCTTTGAAAGAATGAGAATCGTCTGTACTCTGGCCTTATCATTAGCACTCTTTCTTAATTATATTGGTGAATATAATTATAATAATATATATCATTTTTCAAATATTGTTAAGCTTTTCGTAAATAATAATGCTTTCTATCCTAATTGCTATTTTTAAGCTGAGTCGACTGACTTTAACTTGACTACTTGAAACAAATTTGGCAAAAATAAAACCGAAACATTAACCCAAGCCTACAGACAGGATGTATAATACTTTACAATCCAAAGTTTGGCAGGGTTGAAATGGATTCACATATGCGTTCCGGTTGTTTCCAATACAGATTTCGTCAACGGATGACATTCGAGTGACTTTGTCGGCTAACAAAAAGAGAAATTTCGGATTGATTCCGGAATTCGGATAAATTCTCCAGAATCCGCATTCTGTCAGAAATTTCAAGCCGCCGATGTTTAACTTAGTCCTTAATGTGCGCAGAATTTTCCTGTTTGGTGCTTACGTACGCCTGCGCAAAGTCTTTTTTTCTGCTCTTAGAATTCCGTTGCATGTGTTATAAAAATGCATTACATTTTGAACAAAAAAACTTGGAATAAAACTTTGCCAGGAACCTTTCTGAATTATGTTCCCTTAATATTGCTATTCCAGCTTTCAAGAAGTTACCCACGGCAATCTCCCATCGATATTCTTAAGCTGAAGCAAAAAGGAGATATATAAATATTTCGCAAAAGTTGGTGGGGGAGGGGAGGGGCAGTGAACGTCACTTAAACAAAAGCGACCAGCAAAGAACTCCTTGCTTTCACAAAATAATTCTATATATTCTACTCTTCTGTTTCTCCTTGCAGAGTTGAGTTTCCAGTTTGAATGTTTACCTAACGGCGACCCTATACCAGTTGTTCCTCGCAGCGCATCTTCTTATTCTGCTTCTTCTGACAGACAACAATCAACTCAGAGGCATCTTTTTCCTGACGAGCCTCCTGTTCGTGCTAGGTCCAGGTCTCCTCCTGCCACATGTATTGCTCAACCTACCAGGCTTCTTCATTTTGTCAGAATTGGGTATGAACTTGAAGATATGGAATGTGTTCGGCTTATTTCCATTGCAAATTCGAACCGAATATTTAAACTTCGAAAATACAATTTTCCTGATAATAACCGAATTAGATTATTCGTAGGACGCCATGAAATTACGCACGTTTCAGGCCAAGAAAAAATTGTATTATCGACATTGGATGATGATGCCTTTGCAATATTGGAAAGTAGTCATGTCCTTGCTGGATTGTATAGTGGTACCGGTAATGGACGGGTGAAAATAAACATGGAAAGCGGCAAGATTACCCGATTGACAAAAAAAGAAATGGATGATACTCCAGTGGGTAGCCGCCGCGGAATTGACAAGAATTTTAGAATAGAGCGTGTAACCTACAATCCTTGACATCATACAGTGAATTGAAACAAAATGTAAAACTCAAATATAATATTGCTTGTGATCCGACATCTGTTAAAAATCGTATATGTACCTTGTAACTACAAATAATAATAAAATATTTAATGTGATATAATTTTTAAGCCTTCAAACTTTCGTTAATTGTCCATCTAGTCCTTTGCCGAAGCAAATAATAAACCTTGCGTGCTTTAAGCGCAAAATGGAATTTTTTATTATGTTTTTTTTTTCCAATGTCATATTTCACAATTAAAACAAAAACTACGTATTCTATACAAATGATTCATAAGAAATTTGTAGATCTTTTTTGGATGGATAATTTTTGTTCAATCATCTTTTTTCGTATCTTCCGTGGTTTAAACGCAAAATGGAATGTTGGTTTCATTTTTTTATTATGTTTTATGAGGTCAAAATTAGAATTTTTGATTTTTCAAGAAAATTCACAAAATTGTTATGATAATCTTCTAGGGCTTCCAAAAAGAAACTTTTTTTGTCTATTGACTTTTTTTACATATCGTGCGTCGTTTTGCTAAAAATTTGCATTTTCACTTTTTTTTTAAATTTTGAAAATGCTATAACTGTGATAATTTCCATTTTATTGAAAAAAATCGTAAGGATAAATTGTTCCAGTTTTTGAGTACTATGAAGAACCATAAATAGAATTTTTAAATATTGAAAAACAATGGTCTTAACAATTTTGAAAATGCTCTAACTTCGTAAAGATCATGTTTTCTGACTCAGAACGTGGACATTTGATGAAATCCGACTATTTCAAATTTTACATAAAACCAATACCTTCTCATTCGGATGGGAATGTAAAAATTGATTTTGCCCCAAAGAGACGAATTGTCAACAAAACACATAAATTTCCAATCAAATCGTTGAATTTTCCAACCGAAACTACGAATTTTCTGCAAAAAGTTGAATTTTGAGACCAAAAATGTGAATGTGCAACATTAAAGTTAATTTTGAACAAGAACAGATTCTTTTTTAACCAGGCAATTTCAGGTCTAACAACAAATGATGAGATATCTAAAAAACAAGATGAATTTTCAAACGAAAAAAAAAATTATATGAAATTGTTGAATTTTAAACCAAAAAAGATAAATGTGTAGTCTGTGATTAATGAATAGGAGTTTTTATTATTCATAAACGAAAGAATAGTAGTTTAAATAAACATTAAAGTTGATTTTTAATATTATTATTATGTTATGTTATATTATGAATATCATTAATATACCATTTGTAAAATTGAAATTCACATAGCTGTAACACTTACAAATTGTCGTCTTTATTACTCTTGGAAAAGAACATATTTAACTGGCAAATGATTCTGTGATTCAAGCATAGAGTGCCTTTCCGATTGAAAATTAATTCGGCGTTTAATACTTTTTTACTATTAGGTTATAAAACTGGAAATTGGTCCTTGAAGATAAAGTGTTGGACTACGCAACATTTTAGGTTCTACAGAAACAATAAAATTATAGGTTTTTAAAACTATATACTTATTATTATCAACATATTTTGTTTTCTAAGTTTATAAAATCTTAATAAGATGTTGTTGGGGGCGTTGTGTGGTTGGCAAAAGTCTCACAGTACCTTACATCAGGGGAGGGGGTTGAAAATGACGGAAAAGACAATATGGAATTTGTGTAGGACCCTTTATTTGTTTATTTATTTATTATTGTTACATGAATTTATGATTATCACAATTAATATTAATACTAAAATTATAGGCCAGTATCCCCGGCCTGCGCCCGGTTAAAACTGGGGTCCTACGGCCTGCTCCTGGTCGGATCCCTGTTACCATATCTACCCGGGGCTGCTGCAATAACAGTAAGATAATTTTGTTGTTAGATTTAACGCAATAGGTAATACAGTAAATACTAGATTGCGCTAAGGAACAGCTGTTGTAAGACAGCCTAGAAAAATTGTGATCCCCCCTCCATCCAAAAGAACTTTAATTAAATCATGCGCGGCCATATACAGTGCTTTGCGAAATATAAATGTCTCAGAAGAAAAAGCTAAAAATTTACAAGCGTGTTTGAGCCGAGTTTCAATCGCTCAACCCATGAAGATTTTTGAAGATTTATTCCAAATTCAAATTTCAAAATTCTAAAAATGATTGAAAGTTATTTAAAGCACCTTAAACCAACATTTCTTGAATTTTTCAACATTTATTTTATAATCACGGGTTTTCACTGATTTCTAAGTTTTCCCTGAACTGACGCTAAAATCATCCTGACATTTTGGAATTGGACGGTTTGCAAACAACAATTTTTAAAATCTTCTTTTTTCCAATTTGAATAACTGTCGATGTTGACAGATTGCGTAATATTATTAAAGTGACCAAGAATTTTTTCAGTAAGCTGATTTTGATGGTCTGGTTTTAATATTTTAACGATGTCGATTGTAGGTGCTCTAACGTCCAAGATGTCGTTATTTACACCATCCATAGCTTACGTATAACTTTAGCTCATCTGTAGAGAATCGTGGCGTGCAACTGCTACGCTAAAACTCGAATTTATTGTGCGACCACGGCCTACTGGAACTTCCCGAATTTCTGCTGTGGTCAAGTCCGTAATCACGCCGCTTGTTATGTTGACTTTCACTCGGCACCTTATTCCTTTGGCGTGATATATTCCATTAAGGATAACGTTAGAATCCAGTACTGCAAAAACGTCACCATTAGATGTTGTTAATACAATTTGTTCTGTAATTGGCATGGGTGTTTTATCATATAGTTGAATTGGTGAATCGGGACGAAAAGTGCATCGTTGAAATTCAAATCGCCGTTGCGGATTGGCATAGGGAATAAGCCGAATAAGTCCAAGTTGTCCAGGTCCATATCCCAGTACGCGAAAAACAGGATGTCTGGCAAGATTAAGCCTATCAAGAGGAGGCCTGGCAGCCGGAGACCTGGACCTGGCACGTAGAGGAGACTCGGGCTCGACAGTTGAATGAGATATGCGACGAGCAGAAGAAGAAGAAGAAGGCCGGAAAAGACCCGGGCGGGGAGTACTAGGCCAATCGCCATTAGGGATACGCACAGACTGTGAACCGGATTCTGCAAGAACAAATAGTATATGAGTGTTTTTTTTAACATACGTGTATGTTGGGATATTATGAATTTTATTTTATTATTCAATCCGCAATTATCTGGGTTTTAAACTATTTTGTATTGATTTATTCAAAAAACCTTTGATTATTCTAGAAACTTTTTGATCTCCCTATATAAGTGATGAAAAAAAAATCCTAATATACTTCAAGGCAAACTCACACCGATGTCCCATCGAAGGATGTACTTGGAGTTACGAACTTTCATATGAACGAAATTAAAAAAATTATTTCTTGAATTTTGTTGCGCTTAAATCAATTAGAAGCGCAAAAAATAATATTCTGTCGGAATAAATTGTAGAATAAAATGTGTTTAATGGGGTCAACTGCCCTTACGCATCATTCATTATTCAGTGTTCACTTATTATCAGGTACACATTATTAGCACACCTGAATAACGTTAAAAATGAGAAGGTTGATTTTCGATATTTGGAAATATAAAATCGTCCCATATGAATTACAGACCAGAAGCACCGACCAGATTCGAATGTTCGGAAAAAATCTTCGTTTTTATGCTCCGCATTGCAGAATAACAGGCCGAGTGAGACCTTTTGGAAAAACGCCTAACGCCACCCTTAAAATAAGCACACCTAAAATATTGAGAATAAACCATCTGATTTTCAAAAGTTGGCGTTGACGTTCTGTTTCTTTATAACTATATTACGCTTACTATAAATAGAAGAAAATACATGAGCCCACCGCTGTCGGTCTTATCGCACTTTGTATTATTCAAATAGACACTTCTTTTGATGTAGCTTTTTACTGTCAATTTTA
>CAKNWT010331754.1:4777-16761 GCA_932066315.1 Andricus coriarius
TATAATATAATGTATATTTTTACTCATTGAGTGTTTGAATTATTTTTTAAATTTGTTACATAACAATTTCAGAGAGTCGGACATAATTTGGCATTCTGGATGAGACTTCCAACATCCAGAAAAATTTATTTTTTAATGTAAGATATCGTTTCTTGAACTTTTTTGTTTTAATTCAAAGTGAAAATTCGCTTCATTTTAAATAACAATGTTTTTCATCTTCATTGCTTTAACTAAATTATTTGTTTGATACTATTTCTTTGATTTAAAGAAATATTTTTTTAATTTATAAGCCAAAATGAAGTCAAAACCTAACTAATTAAACCTTATTTTTAGGTAAGCGTGATACTGTTAAAAGATAGACTTAACAGGCACTGTCTAGTATTACGGAATTTTCCTTTAGATTAATAATGTATAGTGCTACGACTTCTCTTAAAGAAAATTTGATAATAATAGACAGTTCGTTAATAGGCCTTATAAGGAAAAATAAATATTAAACACATAAATCTTGCCGTAATTCTATTTTACGATTCCAGAAAAAATTGAGATGAAAGTTGATTTAAATCAATTTTTATAATTGTATTATAATTTATTTATAGAGAAAATTTATCACAAAAGTTGAAAAATATATACACAAGACAATAAGAATTCCAGTTGTAATTATACTTCATTATTTAGCAATATCATTCATTGAATTCCAAATTGTACCATATGAGGAAAGAGGTATATATGCTACTAAGCAAAAAAAGATTTTACACTAGACAGCTTTTTTTTTAAATTAAAATAAATAAATTTATCTTTAAAATTTTTCAACCCGTTGTTTTTGCCTCTGGTTTTTTTTATCATATCGGAGTTACCAATTCCGATCTTCTCTACCGACTTTATCAAATTGTACCCTGCTTAACCAAGTGAGTAGCAGGTAAGCCACCCTTCATTTTAGTTCCCGAAAAAAAATAAGGCAGACAGGGCGCGCTTTTGGACCTTTAATTTTAGTGCCGGGAAGCTTAAGGCAGAAAGGGCGAACTGCGGTAAGTCAGTCGAAATCAAATACACGGCATGCGCAATCTCCCACCTCATCTCTGGTACTACAGAGGGTTTGCAGTGCAAACCTTGCGTCTTGTTGAACAAGACTGTACGGCCAACGCTCGACTCGGCCGAATCAATAGGCCCCCCGACGGCAGGTCAAGGGGCTGGATGCGAACTCCGTTGTAGCTTTTACCCAAAGTATCTAACCATAAAAAACCTTACATGGAACTCCACAGTCGATTTCTTCTTCTAAAAACAACTGGCTAACTTCAACACGTTACGATTCTTTGAGTACATTCATGGTGGACTCCCATGGCAGATGAAAGCAGTGGATAAAAGCAGAAACTCATGAGAGTGAAAGAGACGGATAGATCTATTTGTCTCTTTGACTCTCATGAGTTTCTGCTTTCATCCACTGCTTTCATCTGCCATGGGAGTCCACCATCAGAGATCCTCAAGGGAGAGTTGAGACGCGGGGTACTCAAATTCTGATTGTTGCCGCTGTACCGGAACCTGCCATTCTAAAAATGGCACGATTGTCAAATAGAGTGTTCATTCCACAATAGATTTAATACAAAATAAAGAGAATATCATTTAATTAAACATTTAAAATGAACGAAATATAATTAACAATAATAAATATCAGATGCGAAATGTACCTGTAATTTAAGTTTTTGCAAATAAAGTTTTGCTTTGACAATATATTATTTCACTTTAGTAAATGAAAGAGTGTTTATACCTCACAAGCACATGATTTGCAGTTGCTTTCCAATCTGCTCGATTGATATTTTTGCTCATCACTTATATCTCACAAAAATATTGTCAATATTTTTCTTCGGAAAGTAGGTTATACACAACCTCTTTTTCACTGCTTCATTAATCATAAAACTCGCATATCACACTTCACACATCATAGCTTCAATATAAATAAACGAAGAAAAATAATTTATGATAAAAAATGGGCCTGCATTACGCAGTTTCCATTTTTTAATCCTTTTGCTTAAATACGAATATTTCTCGATGCTCGCTCGCATGCTGTCACGTATTGCGCTACACGTCATTTTTCAGATTTTTTGCGCCGCGGTGAAATATCAAGTTCCGGTACATCGGCGAGCATTGGAGGGGAAACGTGTCTCAACCCTCCCTAGAGGATCTCTAAGTACATTGATAGTTGCTGATACATATGTGACGTGCGCCTAAGAAAGGGGGCTTACTCTAAAAAAATCGAAATCGAGGTTTTTACACCTTTCGATAGTTTTTGAATTGCTCTTTTTAAGGAAACCATCGGCAAAAATTTCCGAGCGTTATTATTGCTAATAATTGAGTTCTTAGACCCGAGAAATCGGGCTTTCGCTCGAGAGCTCGAGATCCCGTGAAACACCTCCTACCATTCACCACCGCAATCTACGCGTCTCATCTATGCCCCGTCCGTGAGCCACGCCGCTATATGGGTGAGAATGTATAGTAAGTGGAGAGGGAAGATTTCGTGAGTCTTCCCTCTCTCCTAAAAGTCGCGTCTATCCGGTCGACTTCGACCGTTCGCCCTCAACAATCTCACTTTTCAGAGTAAGCCCCCTTTCATCGGCGCACGTCACATATCTATCTTTCAAATACGGTATTGACACTTCTGCGGCATTTATACAAAATAATAATTGTTAATGTGAAAGCCGATTGTTGTAAAGGTTTGTTTTTCAATTTGTTCAAACAATTGAGAACATACATTTTTTAATCAGAATTGTTAGAGACATGTATGTGTATAAGAAAAAATATATAAAAAATGGATAGAACTTTTATTTATTTTTGTGAAACAAATATATAAAATCGAATTTTTACTTTTTATTGAAAATTATTGGTAAATATTTTACAATATAACAAAATTGTAAACAAATTATTATGGCATATAACATTTATTAATAAAATCTACCGTCTAAAATGGTATATTAAAATACAATCGAAGTTCATCAGCGACTGAACATTAGGAATCTTGGATCGAAACGGCGCTCGAATCAGGCTGGATAAGTTTTCGGTTATCATAAAAATATTAGATAATACCCGATGAGATCACCATAAAAATACTCCATATAAATTCGCAGATGTTACTCACAAATGTAATGATCCCAGACAAGGATGAGGGTACCTTTTTGGGCTATCCTCGCAAACGCAGCAGTGTTGGAGATACAGTAGTTGATGTTAAAACAAATATCGATGTTGATTGCAGGACGGTTGATCGTGCTGCTCTTACGGTTTAGCCGTAATCAGAAATACCTTGACCTCTTTTAATATGATTAGCGCCTACGGCAAATTGATCCTCAATCGGATCTAAAAAAGAGGGACCTACGAAAACCCAGAATCACTGTTCCATGTACTACCGCACTTCAAACTTTATCTTATAACAACTTTTTGCACCGTAATTTACCTCTTTGTCCCCCTTCATCTTTTGCGAACCACAGTCATTTATGATTTTGGCCCTTACGAAGAACGTGCAAGTCAGCGAATGACATTACGATTTCAGGATCGCGGTATGCTACACGTCAGGCGGTTTCGTATTCAGGCGAGAGGCCCTCATATGTGTTTCCATCTGTCGCTTTTCATATTAATTATTTTTCCGGTTTTTCCGCAGACTCGGTAATCTAATTATGCCAGAAAATTATTATTTTTTTAATTGTTCGGAAATTTGTGAACTTTTTTTGCTTTGTAGGAGTTTTACTTGAAATGCACCAAAAACGTACAATTTAAAAAACTGATGTCTTTCACACATTTTTTAAAATACAAAAGGGAGAGGCAAGTCAATCAATATTAACTACGTAAGAATTTTTCTTTGATGCAAAATTGAAGGTTTTTATCAGAGAAAGCTTTACTTATTACTTGTCCCTTTCCAAAAAAAATAACATAAATTTATTTTAAAAAAACAACAAATATTAAGTTATTTTAAAAGGGGGCCCCACAATTTTGTTCAAATTCGGTCAAAATACTCAGGTAGCATACCCAAAACATAATTTCTGGGGTACAAACTTAAGCCTGCTCTTTTAAGTAAAAATTAGTGGAACTGTCGTTCGGAAAGTTTTTTACGCGTGCGTAAGGTGCTTTCAAACTAATCCTCAACAAATGAACGGCATAATGGGCGATTTACTAGAAGTTATACTTACAGTAACACGTCCTTTTGCGCATACTGAGTCGACTTTTGTGGACCATTATATATGAAAAAAATAAACGTCAAAATAGAAATAAAGTCAAAATTTATGCGTCAGCTTTTCTTTGTTTATCGGTTAAAGCTGTATATATTGAGCATGTAAGGGATCTCATAACTGAGGCTTTTTTATGATCTTCACGATGATTCTTTGCTTGAAAAAGTGAGGCGCAAAAAATATATTCAGATAATGCGACTGATTTCATAGGCGCTGATAATGATTTAAGAGAATTTTACGCCTTCGTAAATTCTGAAGAGTTCAATGACAAAGCAAATAATTTTTGGCTGACAACAGCATTGAATGGCATATTATTCCACTTCATACTCGACATTTTTGAGGAATTCAGGAAGTGTCAGTGAAGTCTCTTAAGGCGATTCATCTGAACGGGTAATCGATTCTGAATTTTGAGGCCGCAAGGTTGAATATTTTTGTGTAATTTTGTGCATGCGTCATCTACCTGATCCTATCTAGAAGCACATAGAGGCATATTTTTGATAAAATGTTCATATTTTATTTAATGATCAAAAACGCAAGAACAGTAGAAGTAACGCTCAGTGTAAGTTGTCTATGCATTTTCGCCGCGTATAATGTATAACATGTTATCTATGATATACACATTTTATCGAAAAATCGGCTTTGTGTGCTTCGTGGTATGATTATGTAGATGACGTATGCACAAAATTAGACAAAAATATTATACCGTGCGGCCTCGAAAATCAGAACCGATTACCCAATTGCAAAATATCTTTTAAAAAAGGACAAAACAAAATGCAAGTTTTCAGGAGACAGTGTTGAAAGTTTAATTAGTCTTCACAATTCAAGTGTAATAATTTCATAAATAATAAAGTGTTCCTGGGGATCCTATAATCACCGAAAACTACACTATAACCTGAACTTTACATTTAAAACATTTTGTGATGTTTTCGATGTAATTGCAATAGTGTGGTGTTTGATCTAACCTCAAACTTTTTAGAAGTTTCAAATTCAATCGACTTTTCCTTCACTTCCAGGACTTTCATATTATGTAAGCGTCGTCTTAATACCACACTATTTATGAATTATAAACAATAATCTACATAATATCTGATAATATTACTTCGATTGAGGTTAGGTTTATTATAATTAATGCAAATCAATGACAGCAAAACTGGTGCCACGGTGATGGTCAGAATCAGGGCCGGCGCGTAATAGGGTGCAATGTGTGCGGTGCACACGGGCGGCCAAGCTTGGCTCTTGGTGGGGGGCGGCCAAACTGCACTGAATATAAACGGCACCAACAAGGGTTTCGTCGTTAACAGGCGACTAATCTCTTAACACAGTTAGGGCCGGTTTCACCAACCTCGGTTAAAAAGTTGATCCTCGGTTAAACCGATAATCGACGGTTAAATATGGCGTATAGCGTGCATTTTAACCTGTTTTAACTGGCCGTCAGTTAACCAATGATTTAACCGAGGTTGGTGGAACTGGCCCTAAAATTTCTAAGTGGGCCTCGCCCGTGCCTTTGTCTTCTGGGATTTTCCCGTCTGGAAGCCATTTCTTTCCAGTAATAAATTATTTCTAGATTCAGGAATATTTGAACGTAGACTTTATGATGGCCATTATATATATACTAATCCTCGAGGTCCTTTCAGAATGCATCCTTAATCTTCCCGCAAGAAGTATTTCATGGACATCTAATTGCTTTAAATTTACGAAATCGAAAGTAGAACTATGGTAGAGTAACTTTTCTTTTAATTGTTTTACTCCGAAAATCTTTAATTACCGAAATATGTGTAATTGTACATGCACTCTTCGACAGACTCTGAATAATGTTTGATTAAATCAATCAAAGTTTTGTTAATTGTATCAAATAAATGCATTACTACACAGTTAACTAAAGCTTGGAGACATTTTTTCGCCGCCCTTGCTATATTTGGTGTTCTGGAACGGAACCGCGATAACAACAATTTGAATTTTAACTCAAACATGTTTCAAAAACCATGCTTTTTATTTAATTACATGAAAGTTAAGTTTTTTTATATTTCTCCATACACCATACACACCGTGTACGAAATTTTTTGAGAAATTTGAAAAAAAAAACTGATGAATGAAAATGTTTTTGTTCTATTTATATTATTATTCTACAAGACATTTTGTCGCCACCCTTGCTATATTTGGTGTCCTGGAACGGAACCGCGATAACAACAATTTCAATTTTTACTCAAACATGTTTCAAAGACCATGATTTTTAATTAAATTACATGAAAGTTACGTTTTTTAAATTTATCCTTACAGAATTCTTTTCAGGACAAGCCCACTATCAGTTACAGAACTTCTTCCTTTTAAACTGTTTTTCTATCTGAAAACATTTTAGAAATAATGTATGTTAAAAATCGAATTCGAAAATTCGATTTTTTTTAAAAATAATTCAGCATCTCTATGTAGCTGTATTACGAGCACTCGAGTCTTGACTTGAGATGCCGCTTCGTGGGTACCTTAGAAGTTTAACATAATTGTTCCTAAATGCAGGTAAGAACTATAATATACTCTACTCAATCAACAGGCTAAGGGCAACGAAGGTAGGTCAGTTGCAATTAATTTGTTGTTGTGTTAGGTTCTGTGTAATGTGTGTTGTCGAAGGAAAGCAGTAAGAGTGTGCAGATATATAATAAAGTGCATTTAAACCAAAAATAAGGTAAGATATTATCTAAAAACTTAAATTATTTTCTATTTTCAAAATTAATTTATCTATTTTAGTTGTTTAATTATTTACGAAATTATCTTATAGTGACACGATCATGAACATGAAAAATCATTTTTTATGCATTTTAGTTTAACAATACAATTGCTTACAGTTTGAGAAAATATTTATGTGTTGGAAAGATTATATTCTCTGAGTTGAAAATTAAATTAATAATTTAAATTAATTAAATTATAATTTTCCTAGAATTTTTCAAACTTGAATAAGTTACCATTTTAATGTATCGTTAATTATCAAAATAGGAAATATAAGACCTGTCAATCATGTATTTTGAAACAATGTCCTCATCAATTTCAGATCTCATGCAGAAAAAACCCCGCGCTTGTTTGGCGCTGAGTACAGAAAGCGGAAGCGTGAAAAGGAGTCAAGTGTAGAAAAAGAATCTGGTTCCATGAATAGGTTCGTAAGAGAAAAAATGGACGTAGTAAATATTATAGAAGAACAAGAGTATGGAATTGATGGAACTGAGAAAGTCGATCAAATTCCGAAACTTCAAGACTTTGAAGAAATCGAAGAAACTGAGAAAATCGTTCAAATTCCAACAGTTCCAGACATTGAAGAAATTTAAGAAAAAACTGAAATCAATGAAAATGTAATTCGGTCTCTATTTATACGCAAGGTAATATTTTTAAACATATATTCTTTTAATATAAGATGTCTTGAAGTTTCGGTTTTTTGGCTATTAATTTATTAACGTACTTTTGGAATCCTGATGTAGCCGTAACTCTTTATACTATATTTAATTGTTTAAACAAATGTAACTTATTTAAACAATGATTTATTACCAAAAAATGTAAAAAATAATCATATTTTCTGACTGAAATGTAATAGTTTGTCATCGTTTGAAGAAGTAAATTTTTCTAAAAACATTATGTAATTATTTAAACAATTACTTATTGTTTATTCTCAAAATTTAAAAAATTGATGCTACTTTTTGTTGAATTATTATATAATTTTGATACATTTCTTTTAATTTTTAATAAATTCCTATTTGTTTAAACAATTTTGATTTGCGTAAGCAGTTTTTTTCGATAACATTACAAAAATCAAATTCAATACATATAATTGTTTTTCTGACTGTGTAGTGTATAGAAAGAATATATTAACCATTTTTTAATTGTTTAGACAAATATAATTTATTGAAACAATTAATTTTCCAAAAATACTTTAAAAATCGTATTTTCTGAATTAAATATAATATTGAATGATTTCGAGGAGTAATAAATGCTGCTATAAACTTTATGTTATTGTTTATACAATTAATTATTGTTTTTTTTTAATTTACTCTAAATTGAGTTTGGATGACTTAATACTCTTCGAAATCATTCAATATTATGTTTAATTCAGAAAATACGATTTAAAAGATATTGTTGTAAAAATAATCGTTTAAACAAATTATATTTTTTTAAACAATTAAAAAATGGGTAGTATATTTTTTCTATACAAAATACAGTCAGAAAAATAATTATATGTATTTAATTTAATTTTTTAAAATTTTTTGAAAAAATCTGCTTAAGCAAATATAAATTGTTTGAACAAATAGAAGTTTATTAAACATTCAAAGACATGTATCACAATTACATGACTATTCAACAAAAAGTAGCATAGAATACAATTTTAAGAAAAAACTGGACATCTCTGGGTCAATTTTTAGAAATTTTGAGAATAAACAACAAGTAATTGTTTAAATAATTACATAATGTTTTTAAAAAATTTTACTACTACAAACAATGACAAACTATTACATTTCAATCAGAAAATACGATTATTTTGTATATTTTTTGGGAATAAATAATTGTTTGAATAAGTTACATTTGTTCAAACAATTAAAAATTGTTCAAAAAGTCATGGGAAATATTCAAATTATCCATTAGTAATTATATGTATGAAAAAGACGACGATGATTGCTAAAAAGTAACAATAATACTTAAAAATGTAGTTTTTTTAGGGTCATATTTGGGGCGCTGTGGGGGGGGGGGGGTAAGGGTGGGTTAAAAATAAAAGCTATTAGTATGGTTTCACTTCGTAGGCACTCCTCTTTAATACCTAAAAAATTTGGCACGGTTCGATTATACCCTAAAGTATGAGTTCAATTTTACAAAAATCCCGAATTTCCCCATGTTAATTAAATGGGATTTTGAAGGGCCCGGTGGCACGTGTTAATATTCGAATTTCGAAAAAAAATTAAGTAGGGATTTTTTTCTCCGTAAATGGAAAGTTTTGTGGGAGGGGGGGGGGGCTTGCCTTGTAGCTCGAAAAGCGTTTATATATATATATATATATATCATAATTAATACATATATTTTTACAAAAACATTCTAGAGTGAAATAAACATACTTTTTTACACTACATGCAGGTAATTCCAAAAAGTCAGGGAATGTCAGGGAAAACCTGACAAAGTTAGGGAATTTTCGTAAAACTAAAGTTGAAGTTACTTTTATTATTATGGTTAAAAATCGCAACTATTTGGTTGAACATTAATCTTTTTTTGTTAAGGATTGCAACTATTTTTTTTTTATTTAAAATTTACTTTTCTTTAAACTGCAAATTGACCCATTCTATTTTTGGTTTGTAAATTTATCTTCTTCAGTTGAAAATCTATACATATATTTTATTGAAACTGTATTTTTTTTGGTAGAAAATTCATCTTTTGGGTTTCAATTGACTTATTTTGTTAAGATTTTTTTTTTTGCTGAAAATTGCTTGTTTTAACTAAAAATTTAGTTCTATCTTTGGTTGAAAAATAATTTTTTTTAATGAAAAAAAATAGTTTGTTAATGATTCGTTTTTTTTTGCTGAACATTTATATTTCTAATAATTTAACTATTCTAATTTTCGTTAAAAATTGATATTTTTTAGAGGAAAATTCATGTACTTTTTCAAAAATGAGTCTTTTTTGTAAAAAATTAATATTTTGTGTTGAAAATTCAACTAACTATTTGGTTAAAAATTCATATTTTTGTTTGAAAATGTATCTATTTGACTTGAAAACACAACTAAAAACTGTTTTAAATTATTTAGAAACATAATTTTTGTTTACATTAACATTATTAATCTTCTAGGTGTATGGTTGGTTTTATACCTAGAAGAATTTAAAAATTGGGATATTGTAGCAACCCTGCATAAGGCACTGTTTAATACCAATAATATGTTTTCTATTACTCTGACTTTTTTATCATTTAAATCTACAGCCCCTTCCAATTTAAGCAATACGTTTTCCTGCGAAATTTAAATAATGTAATTATTATTAATAAAGATAAAAAATAGGATTTTTCAAATCCTAATTCAAAATGCTCATAAATTCTCATTAAATTCTCAAATCACATAAGAGTCGAACATATTATGGAGCATATTCTCATGTTCGTGAGAATTTAACCGAGCACTGAAACTCTTTAGAACACTAACTGTGCGAGCCTAATCAAGAAAAAAGTGGAATTGACTGTGTATTTAGTCAACTAAGTAGTAATATTTTTCGAAATAAAAAATGTTACCAAGAATTTATTTCGGTGTAATACAGTACCTAATTCATAATTCTTTACTCATATTATTATATGACCAGCGTTTATTTTACAATAAAATTCCTTATTTTTTCAGCATGAATGTGAAAAACAGAAGACCACAGATATTTTGAGCGGAGATCCTGCCTGTTGGCCAGTGCCATTGTCAAATCAGCAAGTTCAACTTCTCATGGAGAACAGGCCAGCAGCAATCAAAAAGAAGATGTACCCTGCAGACTCGTCAGGAAGATCATTTTCTAATATTTATTACACACGTAATATGGCAAATGGAGAGTCCTGCGAAAGAACTTGGTTAATATATTCTGTTTCTACTAACAGAATATTTTGTTTTTGCTGTACAATTTTTGGCAGAGATGCATTTCTACCATTGACTGCCGAGGGTTTTTCGGATTGGCAACACGCTTCTCAACATTTCTCGCGGCACGAAAAAAATGCAATTCACATTCGCAATTTTCAAAAGTGGTCGAGTTTCGAAAAGGCCTTAAGATCAGGTAAAACTATAGATAGATTAGATCAACAAATTTTAGAAGCAGAGAAGCGTTATTGGCAGCAGGTGATTGAACGTGTAGTGTACGTGGTTCAATTTTTAGCTCAGCAAAATTTAGCCTTCCGTGGAAGCTCAGATAGAGTATTCGAGAGCAACAACGGAAATTTTTTAAAAGCTATTGAAATGATTGCGAAGTTCGATCCTGTTATGATGGAACATCTCAGGGGGACAAAAGGAAAGGAAGTTGAATGAATGCCCAGTTAATTACGTCACGTCATTCAAAACGAGATAATAGATTTAATAGCAGAGCGTATTTTAAAAATAATTATAACAAAAGTTCGAAAAGCGAAGTATTATACTATTAGGAATTTAAACTTGCAATGCGAGCCATGACGGTCACCAAGCGAACTAACCAATATGGCTGCCGCTGGGCTACGCGTCACATTGTGTACATTACTGTACATACGTACCAGGTGTATAAGCTTAAATCCGCTGTTTGCTCAGAGATGGCGGTAGTGAACATATTTAGCTACAATAGAAACGTCATGCTTTTTTTGTGTGAGTTCGACACCTGGCTACATGATTCAGTGCACATATTCAGTTTTTTTTATACAAAAACATAAATTTTTCCTTGAGTAATCATGTCTAGTTTTGTGCCAGAAAAGGAGCATTTGCGGGAAGCTCTACTTTTTTGCTTCAATTTGAAGCAATCGGCTGCCGAATCACATCGAATGCTTGTGAAGGCCTATGGTGACAGTGCTTTATCGGAAACAACTTGCAGAGACTGGTTTCGTCGGTTCAAAGACGGTCATTTTGACTTGAGTGACAAAAAGCGTGAAAATCGCCCAAAAAAGTTGAGGACCATGAATTACAGGCTCTTTTGGATGAGGACGATACACAAACACAAAAAATGCTTGCCGAACAGTTAGGTGTTACTCAACCGGCCATTTCCATGCGTTTACATGCCATGGGAAAGATCCAAAAAATGGGAAAATGGGTACCCCATGAATTGAACAATAGGCAGATG
>CAKNWT010331755.1:0-17468 GCA_932066315.1 Andricus coriarius
CTTCCTTCTTCCTTTTTTCCCTTCTTCCTTCTTCCTTCCTTCTTTTCCTTCTCCGTTCTTCCTTCTTCCTTCTTTCTGGAAGAAGAGCTGTTATTTCAATTGATACATGCAATAAAAATAAAATTTGCATTCTTCTTTCAATGCTTAAGAAGCATAGCTTCTGACGGCGGTCCCCCGTCCCCTCTCGTTTTTTTTTTGTTACATACATCGTTTTTGAACAACTAAAACCAATGCCTTTCATTCGAGATGTACATTGATTAATTATATTTCCGAAGGACAATCTTGCAACTAATAACGTCGTCATCGCACATATATGCTAGATAACGACTACTTACGTATATATTTGTACTCTGATGATGCAATAGAATATGCTTTAGTTACTTTTGTTGATCCACTTATTCTCTGAAGCAATAATCAGTTCTTCCTCTATATTGCGAAAATGAGGATGGTCTATACTTTCGTTTTCACTCTGGCAGTCATCTTTAATTCCATTGGTGAATATACTAATATAATATATCTATGATTTTCTTATATTTTATATGATACATGCATGAATACGGCCATTTCTCAGGCCAGTGGAGCGAACATAAAGTCCCCCTTTCGAGCTTGTATCCATGTAATGGCCATTTGTATATTTATGTCGTCAAAAATTATGACGTCATAGTAGTATTGCTGCAGAGCGAGAAATCCCGCGGAACGAGACGGGACGAACAGTTAATGTGAAAATCTGATCACATATTATACTTAATTTTCAATTACTGAATAATTTAATGTCAACAGGAACATGTTATGATTTTTGAAGATTTAACTTTACTCTATTAGTATTTTGCTTTGTCCTTATTAATAATTTATTTTTTCAATTAGAACAACTGAATAAATGAAACAGAAATATAAAAAGATAGGTAGATTTTCAGGTCATTTGTAGCTTAAAGGATTTAACAAATATTAAAATATTTGAAATGTTAGTGAAATCCTTGAAATATTTGGAAATATTTGCGAATTCCTTGAATTATTTTAAAGTATGCATAATCTATGTGAAATCTTGAAATTTATGTGACATCTTTTGGAATCTTTTGAAATTTTACCAAAATCTTTGAATCTCTTGTAATAATTTGAAACTATTACAATATTTCGAACGTTTGTGAAATTTTTAAATATTTGGAAATCTTGGTGAATTCTAGAAAGCATTTGAGTGAATACAAAATCTATGTGAAATTTTTAAATTTCTGTGAAATCTTTCGGATTGTTATAAAATCTGTAAATAATAATTAATATCTTATGGTTGGGCGAAATTGGAATAAAATAATATAATTATTTAACGGCATTTTTGGAAAAAACGTAAATGCTATTTTTTCCCTCAATCTCCATAATATGAGTAATTCTCACCATTTTTTCAGATGTTTTTTTGAGTTTCTGTATGAAAAATAAATTTTTGTATAAGCACCTGTGAATGGAAAAAAGTCTCGAAGCTCTGCACATAATGCTTTTCAGCATAGAAAAACTTTTTCATGTTTAAAATGTACTTCCGGAAAATTTAAGAATATTAGATTACAGTCTCCGACGAATTCATTAAGATGATCCGGCAAAAGTCTCGTGCACCCTGAAGATACGGAGCGACCCAAGGAAGACCGCTTTCTGCATTTTCCCCGCAAGTGTCTTAGCATTTTCTTGACACGCAGGGATGCTTTTCAGGCTATTAACCAGTGAAACCTGGGCACCTCCAAGAGCACCGATGATTAAGACGATTAGCTTAACGGAATATTCCGGGTACAGCCGTCGCAACTCCCTTATAAGTTCTTTATACCTCCCTTTCTTTTCATTCTCCTTGGCTATGATATTTTTGTCAGCTGGTGACGAAAATTCGATAACGAACGTGTTCCGTTTCTCGAAGTCGAAAAGAACAATGTCAGGCCTCGAGTGCGCAACAGAAACAATTGGCGAGAATATGAAGTTCCAGTATATCCGACACTTCTTATTCTCGACAATTGACTCTATTTCCCTAGGAGCGTTTAGAGGAGCGGTATTTGTACTGATGCCGTGAGAGTGACCGAGATGGTAATAAAGCACTCTTAGTGCCGCATTGTGCTTTGGATGTAGGTTGTTCCTGCATGCATTGGACAACCAGATAGTATGTGTCCTAGATGTGCATGACACGCTCTGCAGCTATCATCGGGAATGTCCTGGCTCAAAATGTAGCGACGGTATGCTAGAGTGGAAATGACACCGTCTTGGTATGCCAAAATGAAACCCTCCGTGCTGGACTTCAATCCGAGTGTTTCAGCAGCCTCCTCCGCTGCTTTGTAGAGAAACGCCCCTTTGCACACTTCTTCCTGTTTTCTAAACAGTTTGAGAAGTGGGTCTTGTCCATTTGCGACTATATGTGCTGTACCCAAAATAATCCTGTGGTGAAGACATTCAAGATTTAGTATTCCGCGACCACCTTGACGGCGTGAGATATAAAGTCGCGGAACAGAAGATTTAAGGTGCATGCTTTTGTTCATGTGCATAACCTTTCGCGACCCGATATCGAGGGATCTGAGCTCGTCCTTCGTCCATGGAACCATTCCAAATGAATAGAGTAATACCGGGACGGCAAGCATGTTCATCGCAGATACTTCGTTCCTCGCCGACAGTTCGGAAGATCAAATCCGTCGAATGAGACGTTTGTATCTGCATCGGAGAGTATCCTTTATAGATGTCACGTCCAGAATGCGGCTCTGTGGCACGCCCAGGTACGTATAGGTCTCTCCAGCGCCAAGGTGTCGTATAGCGCTTCTATCGACGAGCTCAGTGTCATCCGGGATTCCATTAAGTTTTCCTTTCTTCCGATGAACCTTGGCGCATTTTTCTATCCCGAACTCCATTCCAATTTTTTGAGTGTACTCTTTGACAATGCCTAGAGGTAGATGTAGTTTCCCTTGATTTTTAGCATATATCTTAAGATCATCCATGTAAAATACATGAGTGACTTTATGCTTTCGATTTCCAGGTTTGTCGCAGAGTTACCCTTCGTAATGGCCCTGATACACACCTCTGTGAAAGGTAACACTGTTAGTGATCACACGATGTTTTCCAGATAAGATAGTAAATCTGGTTTTCCAAAGCCGCATTAATCTGTCTATGCACTTCACGATGTGTGGATGAACCTTTAATCTTTCCAAGAGACAGATGGCGAGTCTACGGGAGGTTGAACCAAAAGCTTTTCGGTAATCAATTCAGACCATCGACAGGTAACGCTGATAGAATGCTACGTCTTTACAGACACATCTATCGATGAGCAGGTTCTCCCGACATCCTGCTACGCCTTTCTTTAAACCACGCTGTTCGTACGTCTCTCGCCACACAGGTTCAATTGTCCGAACAATCCTATCATTTAGGATAGCTGTAAAGATCTTATACATTGTGTTCAGACACGTTATTGGCCTGTTATTTGTAGGGTCAGCGAAGTTCCCCATCTTCGGCAGGAGCACTGTGCGCCCTTCTACCAACCACTCCGGAGGTCAGGATGGTCAGTAGCTTTGACTTGTTAAGCGTGTGACGACAGATCCGTGGCTCGCGCGCGAACTGTCGAACCTTGACAGTGAAAGTTCTGCCAGATGTTATGTAGTCAATCACGCACTGAATGCGGGACGCGTACTGTCTGGCCCAGCCTATCTTTGTGCTGATATAACCCCTTTTCGGAGTTCCTCGGCACGGTTTCGTAGACGTTGATGCGAAAAATGCCAGAGCTCTGGGTGTTTCTCGCACCACAGAGTATGCAGTCGTTCCACGTAACCTTTCCGTTCAGGGGCCATACTGGTATCATAGCACTCCAGTAGGTCGTCCCTGAGTCGATCCGTCCACTTAAAAGTAACAAGATTCTGCCGGTCAATCGCATTGGCCTCGTCTTGATTGGCTCCCCCAACTCCAGGATAGTCGGCATTGTTGTCCGACCCATTGTCGGGAGCCCTGCGCGTAGAGCCCCGCATGCACGGATAAGGATGCATAGTCTGAGAGGTCACCCGGTATCCCAGAGTCACCGTTTGAGACACCTCACCTTGGTGGCATTCAGCATTCGGCACGTTTATCACGCATCCACTTAGGGGTTATTCCTTCGGGACCATCCCTGGACAATTTTCCGCGACTGCTTATTAATTATTGTAACCATATTCAGCAGAAACCCTTCGTACAGGGACCCTCTATCCGCAACCCGAGGACGCGTTCGGTGGCTTTGTCATAGGCCCTTCGGTTCAATTCTTAAGGACTCAACACCGAAACCAAATATATATATATGCATATGAATACACAAACATCAAGTAGGTACGCACTTTCGATTTTTTAAATATCCCGACTAGTTTATTCCATTTACCAATTGTAGACTTTAGGTACCACAATATTTTAAAATTCTAGTTTGAAATATAAAAATAAAATTAGCGCTGAATTCTTTAAACTCTAAAAGACTTAGAAATATACCAATTTTTCTACCTTTTTCTTTCATACATTCTATCGTAATAATTGGCAAAATAAATTTTTAAAAAGAACAAAATAACATAGAAGCAGAGTGAAGTTAAATCTTTGAAAAAATCGTAACGTACTCGTGTTTGAAAACATACATGTAAATGAAAAGCTCAATACAGAACATCAAGATCATCTTCAACTAACGAAGCTTCAATTTCTGCTAGATAAAAGAACATGAAGAAATTAATTTTTAAACACCGCATGGTTTTTAAGGAATTCAGAATAAATTCCAAAGATGAAAACAAAAAAATGAATTGTGTTAAATTCAAACACAGTGAGCCTCAGCCATTCTTAAAAAAACATTTTTTTGGCACAACTTTACTTTACAGAATCATTTACTTATGATTTTAAAGTATTTGATACCAAAAACGAGAATAAAGTATCAAGCTCTTTTTGAAGATTGTTCCACAAGAGACATGAATTCTCTATTTCTTTTCACAGAGTTAAGTTCGCAGTCAAGCAGATATTGCCGTGACACTCCGCAGCCAGATCACTGTCGCTCTTCTCCTTCTCGCCGTATAATTCAGGCTCCTGAGGAGCATCCAGTTCGAGCCAGGGACAGGTCGCCTCCTGGTAGGCCTCCTTCTCCTAAAGTACTTGGATACGCACTTGGACAACTTGGATACATTCGGCTTATTCCCCGCAGAAATCAGCATATACGATTCGAATTTCGAAGATACGTTTTTCCTACTGGTTATCCATTAAGATTGCGAACAGGAAAAAATAAATATATTCCCTTGCCAAACCAAGAACATATTGTTTTATCAGCACCCAATGGTGACATTTTCGCTATATTAGAGTATAGCGGGATTCTTCGTGGAATATATACGAAGCATAAGGGTAAATTGAGAATCAAATTGAATATGATGAGCGAAATAGTTGATAATTTGACCCGACATGAAATGCGAGATTGTCCAGTGGGCGAAATGAACCCAATCTTTCCCAAAAATTTCATCAAAGCTTCAGCAAATAATAATTCACTACAGTCCAAATGGAATCCAAATAGCGAACGCAACCCTGGGTCTTCTTCTTCTTTTTCTGACAGACAACATTCATGTAACCGGACTTCTCCTCAGGATCCTCTTCTTCATACCGAAGCCAGGTCACCGCCTGGGTGGCCGCCTTCACCTATAGTACTTGGATTTGCACTTGGACAACTTGGATACATTCGGCTTATTCCCCGCACAAATCTAAACCTACGATTCGAATTTCGAAGATACGTTTTTCCTTCTAATAAATTAATCAGATTGCACGCAGAAGAAAAAAGACAAATTCCCGTGCCAGCCCAAGAACAGATTGTATTAACAGCATACAATGATGACGTTTTCGCAGTATTAAAGTATAGCGGGATTCTCCGTGGAATATATCGGAATAATAAAGCTCGTTCGAGAATCAAAATAAATATGATGAGCGGCGCAATTCATAATTTTACTCCAGATGAATTTCGAGATTGTCCAGTAGGCAAAAATTACCCAATCTTCCCCTTCAATTTTATTAAAGCCTTAGCAAATGACGATTCACTACAGACCAAATGGAATCCTCTTAGCGAACGTAACCCCGATTCTTCTTCTCATGACAGACAACATTTGCCTGAACGAACTTCACCTCAGGAGCCTCCTTTTCGTGTCAGGTCCAGCTCCTCTGCGGGAAGGACTCTTTATGTTCAAGTACTTGGATGTGCAATAGAACAACTTGGCTCTGTTCGGCTTATTCCTTGCACAAACCAAAACCAGCGATTTGAATTTCGAAGATACATTTTCCCTGTCGATGTACCAATTGAAATGCAAATAGGTCATACGAACAATGTGCTTGCGCCAAACCAAGAATATATTGTATTATCAACATCCAGTGGTGACGTTTTTGCAATATTGGATTATAGTGGGACTCTTCATGGGATATATAGGACGGATGAAAATAATTCGCGAATCAAAATAAATATAATAAGCGGCGCAGTTGATAATTTGTCTGCAGATGAAATAAGGTGTTGTCCAGTAGGCAAAAATCACCCAACCTTCCCAAACAGTTTTCTTAAAGCTTTTGCGAATTACGATTCACTAGAGTCCGAATGGAATCCCAATGTCAAACGCTATCCTGGTGCTTATTCTTCTATAAGACAAAATGCACCTGTTCTGTCTGCTCCTTAGTAGTCTCCTTTTGATGCCAGGTCCAGCTGTCTTTCTCATGAAGTACTAGGATATGCACTTGGACAACTTGGATATATTCGGCTTATTCCTGAGGCAAATCAGAATCAGAATGTACTGAATGTCATTTAGGCAGTTATTACCCAATCTTCCCACAGCTTTTTATGAAAGCTGTTGCAAATTGCGATTCACTGCAGACTGGGTATAATTGATTGAATAGAAAGATTGTAAAATGAAACATAGTAATGCTTGTAGCCTCAAGTTGGATTAAAATTGAAATAAAACATTAAAGCCTCATTATATTTTTTTCTTCGGATTTTCATTTGAATCGATATTTTTAAAATTTTATGCCAGTGGATATAACGAACTTTTACGTAAGAGATCATGATTTTTAATACTAAAAGTCGGTGAAAGAGCTCTGATTACTATAATGTGCGGGCGGTACAAGCTGCCAAATTAATTTTATTAATTTGTTTGTGGAATCGTGATTACCATCTTGTTAATTCCAGATGTCTCCTTTTTCGGCTGCCCTGTTACCGTTAAATCTCAATGATAAAAAGTATTTCCTTTTGAATAACTGACTCACTGACTCTAGTTTCGATTTTAATGTATTCAAATGAATAGAAAATAAAATAGAAATCAGATAGTGAGATTCCAAATTATTCAAGAAAACACCATAAAACTGTTTGTGTGAGTCAATTAAATTTGTCAAATTCGGTCAAATGATAGCATCATTCGATACCGTCCAGGTTAGTCTGAATTTGGTAGAAACGTATGTCCATTGGTGCTTGCAAGTTTAAGCGCGCCTACGACGCGCGACTGTTGGTTCTCGCGGTTCGCGCTCGATAATATATATGCCTCGCGCTTCGCGCTCGATGATGTATTTACCTCGCGCTACGCGCTGGGTTTCTGTATTTCCCCCACATTTGCGCCCAGACCTTTTAAAATTAAAGGTCAAATTATCGTCAAATATAATTTGGTGATTGTGAATTTTCTTTTTTTAAAGCTCCTTTGGCTTTAACGAACACATTCTTATCACGCATCTCGTGCTTCGCACTCGATTTTGTCCACAATCTGAACTTTTCTAGATTATTTTCAACACTATTATATCCAATGTATATCATATGTATTTACGTATCTCAAGCTGGAACTGCTTAGTCAGATTTTGCAAAATAATGTACAAGTTCTATTTTTCATGATAACTTCAATATTTTCTTCTTATTTTGCACTAATTTTTATTCTCAGCTACCCTAAAAAATCTATCATTTAAATAAATTTATATTATCACAATTCATAATATGCATTGGTGTTGAAACATACGCATTTTCATTGTCTTGTTTTCATAATTACAAAAAAGTGTGCATCCTATACAAAAAATGTTGTGATTATACATTTTATTGATCTATTTTTATAACAAGACTTTATAACAAATTTGTAGATATTTTTTGGTTAAACAACCTTTGGCTTCTCATTTTTTTGCCTTTTGTGTTGTTTATCAAAAATTTTATTTTTTTACTTTTATTCCTATTTTTTACGATTGAAAAAACGTCTAATCGCCTTTCTGAAAATTATTAATAACGAAATTTTAGATACTCTTTGAGTGAACTACTTTTGCCTATTAATCTTTTTCTCTCCTTGTGTCGTTTTCCAAAATATTAATTTTTATTAATGTTATTTTTTGATTAAAACAAAAACTAAGCGTCCGATCAAAAAATTATTCATGAAAAATTGGTAGCTGTTTTTTGGAAAGGCAACTTCTGTCTATTGATTTTTTTCATAGCTTGTATCGGCTGTGAAAAAATTTAACTTTTTTATTTTTAAAGTTGTTTTTCACTAATAAAACAAAAACGACTCATCCTATCAAAAAGTGGTTCATTACAAATTTGTAGATCTTTATTGGGTGGACGATTTTTGTTTCATTAAATTTTTGTGTATCTTGCATCGTTTGACCGCAACATGGAATTCTTAATTTTTCATTATGTTTTGTGCGATGAAAATTTGAATTTTCGATTTTTCGAAAAAATTCAAAAAGCTGTTGTGATAATCTTGTGGGGCTCTCAAAAAGAAACGTTTTTCTCCTCTTGACTTTTTTCATATCGTGCGTTGTGCGGTTGAAATGTTAATTTTCGTGTTTTTTTTTTTAGATTTTGAAAATGCTAAAGCTCTGATAATTTTTTTATCGAAAAATGTCATTAGGATTTTTTGTATCCAAAATAGCTGGTTCACGAACTTGTTCTTTCTTTGTAGGCCTTCAAAAAGTGTGCCAAAGCACAATCCAATAATCTGATCAATGTTACGAAAGTTATCGTGCCTACACGATACTACAGACTACAGACTACATACAGACAGACGGACAGAGACCTTCATGACAATTGTTTTTTTTCTGACTCAGGGGAGCTCAAAACGTCGACATTTGATTGAATCCGCGAAAGTCATTTTTCACATAAAGCCAATATCTTCTCATTAGGATGAGAATGTAACAAGGTATCGAGTCGAACAACCCGATGAAAAGGTCGTTCCTGGCCAATGTCTAACTTTAATTATTATTACTGAAGTCGCGGCTCAGCTCTGTTCCGCGTCTAGTGCAGACGGGAAGGAAAGCTATATTAGGAATCGTTGACTTCTATTAAATGTTGACTGTCATTTAGGGACTCAAAGGCACCTTAGAGTCCTTCAGAGTTTTTGGCTCCCCGTTTAGAGGTAGGCCAGAAATTTGCGCAAGGGAACATATGAAATCCTATCTAACACAACGCTGCTGAAGACTGGTGACCTTCTCAGCATAAAACATCAACCAATTGCGACTCTCGGTTTCCTTTCCTTGCCGCCACCCCCCTCCATCCTGTAACAGAAGTTTTGGTGGGACTGACGTTAGAACAATGACTCTCCACCGTACGACAAATCACTTCTTAACTCCGACATGGTTTTCGACTCGCAAACCAAAATATACGCATAATGGACTGAAACTTTTATTGACGAAATGCATACACACGGTAAACGTAAAGGTCGAGTTTCAGACGATGAATGGAAACTGGGAGTTTGGAATGCTAGAGGAGTGAGTGATCTTAAGGTAACAGAACTACGAGAAACTATGCAGTAAGGAAACTAGATATTTTATATGTTCCTGAGACGAAGAAAAAGGGTCGCGAATGTAGAAACATAGAAAATGGGGTATTGAAAGGCGGTTTTGAAATCTGGTCAGGAGTAGGTAGCAAATCACACGTTAGTCAAGGGGTCGTTTTAATTATGAATGAAAAATGAAGACAGCATCTCAAAGATCATGATTTTATATCTCCCAGATTGTTGTGGGCTAGAATGAAGGTAGGAATCAGCAGATTATTCATCGTAGCGTGCTATGCCCTATGAATTGTTTTATGTTGAAACGTTTTTCCATTTTTCTCATCACTTCACTCAGGGAGGCTCCTCCTCGATCCCACAAGATTCATTTTGGGGCATTGCAGTGAGAGAAGTTGGATTTTCCTGAGCTGCCGCACGGGGTTGTGCGTCCTTCCGCACGATGAGGCGTAGTTTGCTCGGACTGGATTTTAAGTTGATCACCATCCGATTGTTCATCGAGCAATCCGATCAATTTTATTCGCCACTTGAGAGGTGTGGTACCCTGTTCATCAACAGAGAGCATCCGATGAACGGAAAAATGACTACATGCTTACATGAATTTCCTTCCGTAAAGGTAGGGTCGGAAATTTTGCACTCCATGTAGTGTTGAAGGGCTTCCTCCTTATCGTATGTAGCTTATTTCACAAGCGCTGATAGCCTTTGAGTAATAGGTGATAGACGTGTCCATCTTGTCCTTTTATTGTGACAGGTTGGCTTCCACAGCGTACTTCGAGGCATCTGTGGTGAGTTTAAATTCTTTTTTGAAATCCGAATATTGAAGGATAGGCTCTCGACAAAGGTGATTTCGGATTTTATGGAAACCTGAATGATGCTCCTTTTCCCATATTCATTCAATATTTTTCTTGATGAAATCTTTCAAAAGCTTGAATAACTTGGAGTGGTCTTAAGTAAATCGCCGATGATAACTAGATAGTGCTAAGAATTGATAGACAGCTCTTACATCGCAGGGAGTGTTGCTGTTAAAAGGCGTTTCGCCATCGTGTAGTGCTGCTCAAGCATTTCTGATAACAGCAATACATTCTCAAGGTATATAAAGGCCTCCATGCAATGCATTCCTTACTATGCTTCGCCCATTAGATGAGAGAAAGTTAATTGAGCATATTTGATGCCCATTATGATTCGGAGGAACTTAAAATGACCTTGAGGCGCAGAGAAGGCTGTTTTTCTCGACTGTTGGGGTGCGTTTTAACTTGATATTGTTTTCGATGCATGACTATATTTTCAGTAATCATTATTCGTTTTTGAACAAAGTAAATTATTGTTGGTTTCTCGACATTCAAATGGAAAATGACCGCAAATTCGGTTTTCCATTGGTCAACGTATTCTTTTTCTTCATCATTTTAATGAGAGAGGTATAAACAGTTAAACGTGCACTCCACGCGAGTTTGTTCCTTCTTATATACATTGCTTGACGAGTTCGTGGTTGAGTCCTTGATTTGCGAACAAATGGTTCGATTTCGTATTTTAATCTTCTTTTTTATCTTGGGATTCTTCGTCTACAAACGGAATTGGTGTTACTGGGCTAGAAACCATGACAACAGTCTTGTGTTTAAAGGAAATTTGACTTGTTCCTATCGGAGAAAGGGTCGGCCCTGAATTCCATCTGCAGAGATAGAGAAATAATTTTTTTTCACGTAAAATTTTGCCCTGGCCCCTTGAACCAAAATTTCGAGTTCACCTAGGTTCTTCAATCCGTGCTCGGTTATTCCATACATTGTACTGAGTCTGTTCGGTGGAATCACGAATCTTTCTTGTATCGCTTGGAGTTTCCTCATATTGACCCCTGATCCTGAATTGACTTGAAAGGATGCCTTCGGATTGCGAAATGCCGTGGAAATCAGCCCGACTACTGGGAAATCTTGTAGTTGGTTCCGGGTTCGGAGCAGCCCGTGGAGCTCACCAGATCCTTCACTGTTCGTGAACGCTACTGAGGCTTAGAGCTCATCGTGGCAAATTTGGTTCCTTCTTCTTTGTTTCAGAATCCGCGTATATCATTTTGTATTCGCACTTTTTCTTTCAGCCAAATGCATTCAGGAAAATAAAACTGGCAGAGCGACACGTGTCGAATGTTAGACCTTCCCAGGCGTTATAAAATCGTAAAGTTAAGAGGGTGCTTAAAAGGAACTAAGTTTCGGTGACCCCGGCTGCGCTTGAGACAAGTGGAACTTTTATATTTAGTAGCATTTTGCACGATTTAAAGGAAATGGACTCAGATCTCGTATAGTTTTTGTGAAGAATGGAAATTTTTATTTGTTAAAAAACATTTTCAATTGATAAAACCAGAAACGTTGGTCAAAACTGGCTGGTTAACGAAGTTTTTCTTTCTTTGTATGCCTTGCAAACGTGTGCCAAATCTCAGTCCAATCTGAGATGTCTTTCAAAAGTTATCGAAAAGTATGGGTTATAATTTAAAATGATTGAGCAATTTATTTTGATCCTTCAAATAGTCCAATTATATGAAACTTATTCATTATTGTCCTGAATTAGCTTTTTTGTTAAAAATTCATATTTTCGGGTTCCAAATTTAACTGTTTTGTAGAAAATTAGTCTTGCTTGCTCCAGTATTTAACAGTTTTGATAGAAAATTAAAATATTTGGTTGAAAATTGCCTTTTCTATTAAAAATTAATATTTTTCGTTGAAAATTCAACTAATTTGGTAGAAGATTAAAACACCTGCTTTAAAATCAAACTATTGATTCGAAAATCAACCTGTTTTGTTTAAAATTCGTTTCTCTTGCTAAAAACTTTGTTGTTCTTGTTTGTAATCTGAAAATGTAGATTTTCTATTTTTGGTTCAAAATTTTTCCTTTCTAAGTTGAAAATCCAACTATTTGGCAGAAAATATATGTATTTTATTTAAAAATCATCTATTTGTGTAGAAAATTATCGCATTTGTAGAAAATTCATCTCTTTGGGTGTAACTTTAACTATTCTTTCTGATTTAATGTTATACTTGAAAAGACTATAATATAGCTAAAAACATCCAGGGTGTATACCCTACCTGGAAAACTTGGAAAACCTGGAGTTCTCAAGGAATTTTCATATACCTGGAAAAACCTGGAAACGTCAGAGACTTGTTGCACAATTGTGCTTAATTTTTCTTTGAATTTCTATATAAAATCTCTGTGGTTTGAATTATATTTTTCACTGAAAAGAAACACAGTTGGTTTGCAATATTTTCTCTCTCTTGAAAGAAAATTATTTCATAGTAAAAAATTCAACTTATATTGAATTCTGATTTGGAACAATAGTTTCCTGAAAACAATAATGATTCAGATCTGTAAGATGGAATTTTATATAGAATTACAATTTTTACTTGGAACGTGTAATTTTTTAAAAGAATAATGACACTGATCTGGCACAGGAACTATTCGTACAACAATTTTAATTATAATCTGAAAAAAGTCATTTTTCAAAAGAATTCCAATTTGCATGCGATTCAACACGAAAAAATAATCATGAGTTCAAATTTTATACAAAAATGTTAATAGTGATATAAATATATGTGTTTGATAAAAGAAAGCAATTGTGCAAGACTTTCAGCTTTATCGAAGCAATTAGAAGTTGATTGCGATAGCAGATAGACTACATCACCTCCAGAAAGGTTTTTCTTCAAGTTATTTTTCATAAAAATTATGACGTTGAATTTATTCACACCTTATGTCTACATTCGTCAAACATATTTGTTTGATTTTCAACAAATTTTAAGTAACAGCAGAGCATATTATTCCGTGATTTATTCTTCACGTTTTATTGTCAATGCTTTTATTTAATATTATTGAGGAAATTTTAAAGTAATTGAAGTAAATGTTATGAAATTTAATTTCAATTTCTAAAACGAATATTTAAGAAGACCTTTACTATTTCCTAAATAAATAAAAAAATCCATAAAAACGTTGCAGTTAACAAAGAATCGATAAGGCAATAAAGCATTCCGTTGATAATTCCAATTAAATGCAAATTTTTTATTTTGTCTCACATGGAAACAAAAACTTTGAATATGTTAAAATCTTCCAAATTGAAAATTACTTCCTTGAACACGTGGGGAGAACTAAGTATCTAATTTTTCATAAACTAAGTTTCTTCTTAGGGGTAGCGTGCGCAAATAATAATTTTATAGTTAAATTATTGTAATGACGAAGTAAGCGATGCGGCGTCTTTCAAACAAATATAGGTTCAGAATAGCAAGTGAAGAAAAAACTGGCGACCGATTAGTGCGAATCGAGTCGTAAATTTCTAATCAGCCCGGCGATAAGGTGTAATCGAGCCTCCCGAAAAGCCGAGGTCATTAAAAGAGGGTTGCACGATTAAAATGTAAAGCGGTGCCAGAGCATCGTGAAAGTGATGTAAAAAAATCGCGATTCGAACCGTCGCCGTGAAATATGCCGTGCTGTGCCGGGAAAATCCGAGATTTCCCGTGATCTGAAAAGCTCACTCTGACAAGAGCCACCGTGCCGTGCCGGGAAAACTTGGTTTTCTAAAGCTATAATCTCGTGAGGGTGGTTTTCCGGGCGGGATTTTCGAAAGCAGTAAAAATTATGGTTTAAAGAAAACCCTCTGGCAAATGTCAGAAACAGGGCCGGAATGCTGCAAAAGACAAAGAGCGGCGGTTCGGAGATGTAGAGCGCGGGGTTATCGGGGTTTTCCCGGAGAATGAACCAAAGACGATTAAATTTTGGTGCCGAAACCCGGGAAATCTACCGAATAAACTGGGATGAAAATAAACTAAGGTGCTCTGTGGAAAGTATTTAATTTCTCTCAATTTTACGTCTGAACGAGTGGAAATGGCGCCCAAGAGATAACATGCTGCAGCATCGTCCAAGCCTCCGTCGAAACGGCTTAGGAAGTCTGTTCCCGATGTCCCGCTCAACAACCTTCCTGCTCCGGACGAGGGACACAGTCAAAGACGTGCTACCAGGACTTCTGCACGGAGCACGGCGAGGCAGGAGAGGTAAGATAATCCTGGAAATCTGAACAGCGACGTGCCAGCTCGGGGCCGGCGACGCCGTCATCTTGCGCCCGAGATCTATGTCAGCGACAGTGGACAACCAGTCGTCGAGAGCAGCGGAGATGATAGCTCCGAGTTAAACTTCGACGAGGGAGAACCTGGTGCCGACAACAACGGCGTACATCCACGACATACCTGGGTAAACAGCATGACGCATCCAGCGAGAAGAACAGGTGCGAATGAAGCGAATGTCAATGTAAGTAATTCAAATTTTAATGTGAATGATGCGAGCGACCGATTTGCGGAAATCCTCGAAAAAACGTTAAATTCGCTACGCGAAGCGTCGATGAGCGAGGGAAGCTCGCGTTTAGTGAACCGATTAACGACTGCAAAGAGACTGCCTTTTTTTCGGGTGATCCATTAGAGTGGCTACATTTTATAGAAACTTATAAGCTATCGGAAGAATTAGGCGGTTATATTGATCGCGAGAATATGTTGCGTTTATTCCAAGCGCTGAAAGGGGAAGCACGTGATATTGCGAGTACACTATTAGCCACGTGCCGCGACGCCGAAACCGTTATGCGTACTCTCGAGTTACACTACGGCAATACAAATACTGTAGCAGAGAAAATAGTAAATGATTTAAAAAATCTGCCATCGATCGAATCCGGTAAAGTAACGTTGACACAATTTGCGACGAAATGCGGAAACGCGATCGCTGCCTTTAGGTCTCCCGGTCTGATCGGATATTTCCATAGCCATGAGATATGTAGGCTTATCGGAAGCAACCTACCTTCAGCTTTAAAATTCGAATACAATACATACGCGGCTGCCGCTGTTGATTCGAATTCTGACTTAGAAAAGCTTAGCAACTTTTTATAAAAGGAGGCAGAACTCGCCGCAGCCACGGGAATCTTTGATGTGGATATCAACGCTACGCTAAGCGCACCGAATATCAGCAATGGGAAGGATGCGCGGGGTGCACGCACCGGAGCAGTGTGAGTTACGCAAGATGTAAGCGAGCCGAACGACAAGCGTAGAGAGGAAAACTATTCGAGAGTGCGTGACTGCATGATCTGCATGAAGTGAAACAATTTTTCATCGGAGTATGCGACATTTGCGCGAGAAGCGACAAACAAGCGTTGGAGCACCGCGAGAAAACTCCGATTGTGTTTTGGATGCCTAACAACTCGTCATGTAAAGAGCGATTTTAGAAATGAGAAATGCGCTGTGTGCGCGAGGTCGCATCATACTTTACTGCACAATAGCTCGACACGCGGATCTGAAAATTCGAATTCTGATGGTGTGCAAGCAGGGTCCGCTCCACACACCGCTTCTGAGAGTGTCAATGTTGCATCCGCGTCTCACGATGCAGGCCCGCGGATCTGACTAGATAACACGATCTTATTAAAAATATTACCATTGCGTGTGCTCGGGGAAAGGCATTTTATTCATTTTTACATCCTACTAGACGACGGAGCTACGGTTAGTTTAATGGACCAAAATCTAGCTCGCGAACTGGGACTGAGAGGATAGCGAACGGACGTGACCTTAGTCGGTATAAATAACGAAAAGATGTCGATGCCAAATTGTGAAAAAGTAAATTTTGTCTCAGTGGTCGCTTTCGGTGAACATCGTTTTAAATGCGCGGCAACCACAAAAAACCTCATACTTCCGACGCAAGCAATCTCCAAAGAAATTGTCGAAAATTTGAAAATTCTAGGAGTCCAAATCAAAACTGATCCGTATTACAAAGCGCGTGTTAAAATATGAATAGGCCAAGATAATTGGAGATTGATTGTGACGCGAAATTTCAGAGCATTCCTCAACACGGACTTAGTGATATCAAGATCGTTACTCGGTTAGGGTTTGCACGGCACCGCGCGTCATGTTTCTAAACAAACGTACGTGCCACTCTATCTAGCGAAAAAATTTCAGCAAGCCGACACCGATACTCTCTGCAATGACGAAACCCTTGAAAAAGAAACCTCACTCAATGATTTAATAAAACAATATTTTGAAATTGAGTCTACCGGCGTGCAATTAAATACCAGAAAACGAAGCAGTCAAGAGCGTGCTCTAAAAATCCTTCGGGAAACGAGCCACAAAAAGGGAAGATTTTGGGAAACTGTTCTCTTATGGAAATCTGACTTTCCACCAACTGTCGAAGACTATTGTACTGCTCGCGCAAGATTAATGTTGACTGAATAAAGACTGGATCGAGAATCTGCGTACGCACAATTGTATAACAAGGAGGTGTAACGTTTTATAGTTCTCGGATACGCCGTAAAAGCAAACCTGTCGATTGAGAGGCCGAGGGTTTGGTATTTGCCAAACTTTGGCGTATATAACATAAATAAGCTCGAGAAGATTCGGTTCATACTACACACGGCCGCGAAAACTCGGACAAAGGACGGGAAAAGAGAAAATTTAAGTTTGAATGATTTATTAGAAGCCGATCCCGATCTATTTAAATCTTTACCCGGAATATTAAATCGTTTCAGGCAATTAAAAATAGCTGTCACTTCCGATATTTCCGAGATGTTTTTACGCGTCAAAGCTTGACGTGTACGAAATGACGACATTAGTATTTGGTGCCAAATCCTCGCCGTGCAGCAAGTTAAAGGATCATCGACGACAGCTACATGGACTACTTTTTGACGAGTGGGAAAACGGAATCGGAGGTTGTGAAACTTGTTTGCGACGTTATCATGATAAATTTAAAAGCCGGGTTTGAAATGAATGA